>JASSUY010054944.1:0-48231 GCA_032466535.1 Forpus xanthops
TAAGGGTGGTGAGGCACTGGAATGGGTTGCCCAGGGAAGTTGTGAATGCTCCATCACTGGTGGTGTTCAAGGCCAGGGAGGCATTGTTTAGTGGGAGGTGTCCCTGCCCATGACAGGGGGGTTGGAACCCTAACTATTCTATGATTCTATGATTCTAAAATGGCCTTTAGACAACATAAAGTGTGTAAGTACAGCCTTAGCTTTGGCTATGCCTGTGCACTCATCCTGTGCCTTGATCTATCCTAGCAGTTAGGGCACCCCCAAAAAAATCGAAGTTGTCCACTCTGATCTGTTGTACAAAAACTTGCATTGTCACCAATGACGAGTATGAAATGTGCAGCAGGAGAGCAACTAATGCCCATGGTGTATCTAGCCACCTGCTTGCTTGCTTAAATAATGCAGGTAATGCCAATTACAACTGCAAAGCAATATTGACATGCTTAATGTTGCTTATTTAAAGCTTATTTATCAAAAGTAATGAGACAATTCTTTTCTTAAAGAGCTGATGCTATAATTTGGCTAGCCCAGAACCAGTCCAGAAATAAACCTTCAAAACTCATTTTTATGAGCAACTGAAAAACTCGAAGTGTCCTAGGAATAAATAGCCAGTTTCTGGCAGTCATCAGCCATGGATAAAGCAGAACCTGTGTTAAACATGTTTCAGACAGACGAGGAATTACAGAAAGCATCCAGAACTGCAAAACAAAATTCTGCTTCATTAAAAACTAAATAGTGTGCTCTTCCATACACTGTACTACTGTGTATGCTGGTGGTTAAGCAGGTTGTTTGGCATCTGTTGATGTGTTCCTTCTTTGCTGTAGAAAACAACATGAACTTCTTTAGGACAGCATAAGAAATCATAAGGAGTAGATCTCTCTATGCAGCATTTTCCTTTCTGAAGCAGGGTCCAAAGTCTGCTGACTGAAGCAGCTGCGCCGTACTTCACAGGAGGCCCTAAAACTGGCTCCTAATAATCACAGGCAGATATTCTATCATGCAGCCCCCTTCATCCTTCCATAACAGGTGGTAGTTATCCACAGAACAGATCATTCTGAGTTTTGTGGACCTTTACAATACTAAATTCTACGCCGAGTCTTTTTTCCTTCTCATCTGGCTTCAAGGTTTATGTGCAGTTAAAACAACCTTTGTCCTTTGCAAGCAACCTATTTTTGCCAGTAATTCACTCTGCTACTCTGACCTTATTTGCTGATGGCATAATTAGTCTTGCAACCCTACATAAATGCACTACATCAATAACATTTTCTCAAGGCTATTTTCTCCTGAACCACACAAGAGTAAATCGGTTATTTTTCTTTTCAGCAGGGCAGCAGACAACATTATAACTTCCCTTGTAATGTTCTAATGTAAAGCTGGCATGAAGACAAGGTTTGTTTGGGTTTTATTGCTATTTTTTAAGATGAAGACAAGGTGATAAACTAGAGCTAAAGTTCAGGGATTTTTAAGATCTACAACTGAATGTGACCTTTTCCATTCTTGTTCAGTTTGCACAGAGGAATAATTTCCAAACTGCTGTGGGAAGGAGCAATTAAAGTTAAATGTTAATTTTCAGAAATGAGACCCAACTTGCCTTTTTGTTTCTGGATTGCCCCAGAAAAATTATTGTCCCAAGAAACACCATTCACAGTATTTAGTGTGCTTAAGGAAACAGTGATTTGATGACAAGTTCAAATCATAGCAGTGGCATGCACTAATTCCTTTCTGAAGTACAACAGGCAGAGTTAAAATGAAGGTGTCTTATGAATTAAATATCCTGGCTTTATAGTTTCTAATGATGGAAACTTCACCACGAAAACTAAAAAGTAATTCTCCTAATTAATCTTATTCATTATTTTTTCCTGCTGAATTTGACTCATGTTGGCTTTTCAATATTGGTTTTGTTTTGCTTTAGTTTTCTAGAGTGAAAATACTTTTGTTGAATATTTATGGTCCACATGGATACTTGGAGACACCATCACATGTCTTTGAATAGGCTCCTCCTTGAAGAGATGGAATACTTTTTTGTGCTCAAGGATACCATGCTGCTTTCCAGGTTTTGGTCACTTCCTCAGCTCCCCTTACAATTATTTCCAGGTTTTCAGCATATCTTGGTGCACTGATGTCAGAAATGGACAAATTATTCCCTGAATGGTTTCATTATTGTCAAATGTATATGTGTTATAATTTTAAAACTCCTACTCACCATTCCATATTTCTATCCATTATTATTTCTGACTGCAGTGTCACCTGGGATCTCATTATGAGTTGATTATCCTCCATGGTCCTAAGTACTTTTCCGAGTCGCTAGCAAACCCATAATATTATTGTAGCATACATTCTCGATTCCTATATACATGGACCTTGGCCATATTGAAATAGATAGTGTTTCACTGAAACCAAACTATTTAATTTCTCATTAATCACTTTTCCTCCTCTCATGTCACCACCACATTTTTCTCAGTGATAATATAGTTTTCCCAGCCATTCTTAACATTTCCAAATAACATAGAGCAGCAAAGGTCTCTCTTGAACCCAAAAGGAAACACAGATACTCATATAAGATTTGATATTAGTAATGATGCTTTCTGACTTATAGTTCAGGCAGTTTTTAACATAATGTGCATATTAGAGGTCATGTGTCTTTTATTGTTTTGGGGTTTTGGTTATCTGAATTTATGAAACAGGATCGCTCACAATACCAGGTCGAATGTCTTGTAGAAGTCCAATATTTAAGTTAACAATATTTATCAATCAACCTCATCAAAAATAACATCTAAATATGATGACAAAATTTCTGTAACAAATCCCAATTAGTTGGTTTTTGGGGGTTGTGGAGTATTTTTATAATTTATTTGTTATTTTAGGTCTGTATCTGCTGTTCTATTACATTGTATAGGTTCACTTGCAATAGTTTTTTTTGTGATTCAGATATAAAGAATAAAGATGGATAGAAGAAATGAGCTGCAATTAGAATATCTGTTCCATCTCAAGTGATACTCCACTTCTTTATTTACTTCTAAGCTAGCATGTTGGTTATCTAAAGTTGCTATTGTTTTAAATAGATCTTACAATAAGTCTAAATATACCTAAGGGAAGTATTATACTGGCCCTGTGAGGAAAAAGTATTTCCTTTAGTTTATTCATTGTTTTGTCTTGGAAAAAATGCCTTAAAGCCTAGTTGCATAAATTAACTCTGAATAATGAACTCCTAAAATGAAAATTAAATGTTGAAAAAGCTAAAAGCAAACCAGAACTAAACTATGATTTCTGCATGATTTTGACATGGGATGTTCTCATCTAAGCAAAAGTTTGTATCTATGAAAACAGATTTTCTGGGGAAAAAATACCCAAAGCCTCAAAAATCTAAGTGATTAAAGCAAAACACATAAAACCCTAAATACCTAGGTATTTCATCTATATTTATACCCCATTAACTGAATATAATTATTACTAATGCTAAAGGAATCCCACATAAAAAAAAAAATACCTAATTTTTGATTTTATCACATTGTTAATAAATCTGATATTTCCTCAGAATTTCACACAGGAAAAAATTAGCACATTTCCTCACATTATCATGTTGACCCTTTATATTGTTATGAATTCGCTGTCCAAAGCCTGAGATGCCCTATTCTCTCAACAGAATCTGTTGAGATACCAGGACTTTCATTTGTTTCCTCAAGGAGCAGGGACCCTTGATTAAACATCCTTGTTCTCCTCATTAGAAATGCGTTCAGGATTTTATTTCCTAATCTTTCTCTTCAAAAGCAGTACTGTGAGGGTGGAATTAATTTGACATAACTGTGTGCTCCCCTATATAGATGTCTCTGTCTGAGATTATTTCCCTGGCTTCCATCTATAGCTGATAGAGGTGCATGTAGGGGACAGTACATGTGTCTGAGTTCAGATGGCTGTTTTAGGACAGACGAATTGCAGTGTATCAGGGTCTGGTTTTCTTGCTGATGGGAAAGCCAGTCAGGAGTTACTGGCTCAAATGCAGCTATATTCACTGCACATAATGTTGGCAGAGGTGCGATGACGAATGGCTTCTACTGAGACCTGCAACTGCATATAATGCTATTTTTCTGGACCTCTTTAGCATAGGAATGACTCTCTGGTATACGGGAGAAGGAAGGGAAAGCTCTCTTACCCAAATCCACTAAGGATTTCATTAACATGGAAAACCAGTATTTCTTGTGAATTTTCTCTAACTTGGTGAGGGAGACCATAAGAATACTCATTATCCTTAAAATCCCTTCGTATTGACCAAACTGTTAGAAGGGATATATGATACAATTAAGAATCATCCTAAAGGTGGAAAATAAGTTGATTGACACCAAGCTATCTCCTTTTAACAAATATATTCTAGAGAATATAAAACAGACAGTAATCGCAGTGTAAGACTGTGATAGGTTTCTTATGCCAGAAGTGTGTTTCAGGTGGATCAAGTGCCTCGTAGTTGAAAGTACACAAATTTAAATTAGAAACAAATAAAACATTTTTAACCTGGAACTGAATCTATAATTCTAACAGTGCTATTCCCAAACTGGATTTAAAGATTATAGTCCAGAATAATAAGAAATGCCTGAATGAAGATATTTCTAGAATGATTTTTATGGTGTGTTTATGCAGATTACAGTGAGTGGCCATACAATGGTGTCTTTCTTATGCTAAGTCCTATTGTTGCAGGAGTCATTGACAGAATGCCAATGGTGTTCCTTAGGAGCAGAATTGCAGTGTTAGTCTCTATTATGATGTAAATGTCCCATAATATCTGGTTTCTCAACCTCTGTCGTTTTTTTTCCAGGGTGCTTATAGATGGATTTAGTTTATACTTCTGAGTTAATTTTGTTTTCTGATACCTTCAGAGTGTGCTAGAATGTGAATACATAGAAATTGCTAATACTACAGAAACGCAGTCAAAGGGAAAATAAGAATTACTGAGCAGTATACACTGCTTATTGGATTCAGTAAACTCCCAACATTATATAAAGTGGAACAAACTGCAAATAATCTGTGCAAGTTAAAATTCATCTTTTAATTTTATTTATCAATTTACTGAATGCACCTGTTACTGAAGTGTACACTTTTGCAATAACCTAAGGCCTCTGTTCATCGTTAAAGAGCAGTATAGATTTCAGTGTTCTTTTGAATATCCATCAGTTTATATGAAGTGGGAATTAGGACACGTTAGCATACAGCATAGAATGTGTTTGTTTCTGCCTGTCATGTTGACTGGTATTACTAGAAGGAAGTGCAGCAGAAGGGCCAGGAATCCTCCTTGGATGGATAAGGAGCTGCTGAGGAAAATTTGAAGGAAAAAAGAGGCTTATAAAAGGTGGAAACCTCATAGCAACATACGAGTATCTGAATGGGGCCTATAGGGATGCTGGAGAGGAACTCTTCATTGAGGACTGTAGTGAGAGGACAAGGGGTAACGGGTTCAAACTTAAACAGGGAAAGTTTAGATGGGATATAAGGAAGAAATCCTTTATTGTAAGTGTGGTGAGGCACTGGAATGGGTTGCCCAGGGAAGTTGTGAATGCTCCATCACTGGCATTGTTCAATGGCCGGGTTGGACAGAAACTTGTTTGACATGGTTTAGTGTGAGGTGTCCCTGTCCCTGGCAGGGGGGTTGAAACCAGATGATCTTAAGGTCCTTTCCAACCATAACTAATCTGTGATTTTATGATTCTATGATTAAGCATCAATTAGAATTATAGAATAATTTACATCAAGTAAAATATATTAAAAATAACCGTAATAAAATAAAATGAAATTAAATGAAACAAAATAACTTTTTGAGTGACATTTTATGGAATCATATAATGATTTGGGTTGGGAGGGACCTTAAAGCTTATTCTGTTCCAAACCCCTGCCATGAGCAGATATACTTTCCACTAGAGCAGGGTACTGCAAGCTCCCATCCAACCTGGCCTTGAACACTGCCAGGGATGGGACGGCCACAGCTTTTTGGGCAGCCTGTGCCAGGGCCTCTTTATTCTCATAGTGAAGGATTTCCTCTGATCATCTCCATGACTTCCTCTGGACTTCCTCCAACAGCTCCACATCCCTTTTGCAATGCTTCCCCAGAGCTGGATCAGGACTGCAGAGGGGTCTCCCCAGAGCGCAGTAGAGGGGAAAAATCCTCTTCCTTTACCTTCTGCTCATGCTCTGTGTTGTGTCCGCTCCAGAACCTGGTTGTTTTTCTGGGCTGCAAGAGCTCATTTTTGGGTCATGGAGAGCTTCTCCTCACCCAACACTCCCAAGTACTTCTCTGCAGGACTGCTCTGAATCTCTTCTCCACCCAACCTGTAGCTGTGCCTGGGATTGCTCTGACCCAGGTGTAAGACCTTGCCCTTGGCCTTGTTGAACTTCATGAGTTTGGCATTGGCCCACCTTTCTGGTGTGTTAAGGTCCTTCTGGATCCCATCATTTCCCTCTAGCATGTTGACCATACCACACAGCTTGGTGTCTTCTGCAAACTTGCTGAGGGTGCAGTCATTCCCACTCGCCCATGTCACTGACAGAGACATTGAACAGCCCCAGTCCCAGTAATGAATCCTGAAGAACACCACTCATCACAGGTCTCCACTGGGAGACATGTACCAGGTTGTGCTAAGTATAAAAACACCTGGTTTAAAGTAGGGCAAAAAACAAAGAAAGAAAGGAAAAAAAAAAAAGAAAGAACTACTGCATTTCTAGCTAATAAAAAGGATTGTAGTGGCTTAATCTCATATTTGATTCTCCTGGTTTATTAATCTCTTCTTAATGCTGATGGCTGACAATAATTTAGCTCTTATCCAGCACTCAATTAGTAATGATTATATTTTTCCTGCATAATGGTTTAAAAACTTTGTTGCTGCATACGTATTTTAAGTCAATGTCATCTAACCAGCTATAAAAGGATGAGGCATAATGCAATTTTGAGGTACTCACTGCGTAATAAGGAAGGAAAAAATTACCTTTGCAAGTATTTAGGGTGTTCTTTACAATAACCAACGGTGTTTCCATTTACTTCCTATTTGTTAGAGTGCTTTGCCTAAAATCTTAAGATAAAAAGTTAAGCTCTTCTGAGCTACGTATTTGATTCAATATGACCTATTATGGGAGAACTTGGAAGTGGCTGAAACTGTAATGGATTGCTAAAGGGAATAATACAAAACGCAGATTACTTCAGAGTTCATTTTAGGAGGAACTCCTCATAAAACTCACATAAATGTAGACCTGCCTGTATCCTTTGCCTTTCCCACCAGTCATAAGTCCAAAGCTGTGCAAATTGGGATCTAGATTTACAGTTTCAAAACTATTTTAATAAGGAATAGCGGAGGCAAATGAATTTGCAATGAAGGTCGGTTTTCATGGATGCAAAAAGGTTATATTGTTACTGATGAAAATGATATTTTACTGTTGATTGGTGGTCTGTGGGAATAGCTTACTGATTTTCTTTTGACATTCCCTCTATTCTGGGTGCAGACTGGGCCTTGAGGATGTCTCACCAGCAGTTCCAATTCTCTTGGTTCATGAGTCACGGACAAATACTAACAGCATGGTACAAGTCAACTGTGGAAAAATACAGCCTAAGAACATTTGAGGAACCCCAGCTGAGGCAAAAGTGGTTATCATGGGGCCTGTGAAAGGCACTCTGGTTCTGTTTATTGACACAATTAACACCTTCTCACACAATTCAGTGAACCACAGATACAACTTGTGCAAAAAACCATGCTCCTTCAGTAATTTGCAAATCCCACAAGACTATCATTCTGTGAGCCATGCTGCGCTGCTAAACAACCTTCCGAGTAATCAGCGGTGGGAAACCTGAAAGATATATTATGTTGCCATGTATTAGTTTACCAGGTTCCTTAATAAGCTTAAATAAACAAAATTATCAAACTAATTAGCATGCAGGGGAAAATGACGTTCTTTGAATCTCTCCAGTTCAGACTGGTTAAAAATATCTCATGCAAAGATCAATAAGCACATTTGAGCAACAGTGAGTATTGTACCAGGAGGTGTTGTCCACCCATATAGAAAGCAGGAAAATAGCGTTAACTATTTAAAGACAACCACAGTCTTTAAAATGCCAAAAAGGGCTCTGTTTTTGTAAAGCTTAGAAAATTTGAAATACAGAGACATCTTTGATGGTATATTTTAAGCAGCCCTGGTCTGCTTAAATCAAAGATTATCACAGACATAAATCAACTCGAACTCAGAGGTGCATAGTCTGCTGTTTAGATACTTTGAAAACATAAACTTCCACTTGCTCTTCTAGATCCTTACAGATGTAGATGCACAGAATTGCAACTGGGATGTAGATACCTGTTTCAGAAGAGTTTGAGCTTCTGATCCTCCTTTGTTACCTAAATATAATAACACTCTTGTTTTCTTCTCCCATCTTATCAAGATAAGACTTTTATGTGAAATACTTCAAAGGACTTTGAGACTCTGAGGTACTACAGAAATTGCATAAATATATAGAGAAAAAAATTGAGTGCAAACCCTAAACTTGTTTACAATACAATACATAAACATTTGAAAAATAGAAAAACATAGAATCGTAGGATGTTTTTTGTTGGAAAGGACCTTAAGATCATCCAGTTCCAACACCCTGCCAATGGCAAGGATACCTCGCACTAGACCATGTCATTCAAGATTCTATTCAACCTGGCCTTGAACACTGAAAGGGATGGAGCATGTACCACTTCTTTGGGCAACCTGGTCCAGTGCTCACCAACCGCACAGTAAAGAACTTCTTCCTTATGTCTGAACTTCCTCTGTTTCAGTTTGAACCCATCACCCCTTGTCCTATCACCGCAATCTCTGATGAAGAGTCCCTCTTCATAATAATTTATTGTTCCTCTGTATTGTCACCTTGTGAAGCTGCATAGAAACTGAGTTCAAATTTTCCACTAAACAACTATAATAATGTTTTGCCCTAATATATAAACATTTACTATGAAAAAGTAGATATTTCTGGTTTAATCAATTAGAAACTGTGACTGCTGAGAAAGGAGGCACTATTATAAAGGGGGTAGTGGGCATAGGGAGAAACCAGCACAGGAGGAGGAAGGGTGAAGAAAGCTATGGCTCCTTGGGAGAGGTGCTCTTACTTAAGAGCTAACAGTTGTGGAATTAAATTTCTTGCATTGAGTAGCAGTGTAATGATATTAAGAAACTGTAAACATGGTGTAATCTTTCATGGATTTATCATTTGGAAGACTTGCTTTTTTAGTGTCATCTGCGGGCAGGCAGTACTACCTCAGTGGTCTTCATCCTGTGCTCTTGGAGGTCTCCTGGATCTCTGCACTCCTATGCAAGCCCTTATAAAAGGCAATTAAAAAACAAGCCTGTTGGCATTAAACTTTACTGTAAGTTTTTATATAGAAACTTATATCCTAAGTTAGAATATCCTTTCTGGAAAAATTAGTAACATGCTGAAAATTAAAGATGTTGAAGATCATTTTAAAAGGCCAGGTTGGACAGAGCCTTGGGTGGCATGGTTGAGTGGGAGGTGTCCCTGACCATGGAAGGGGGTTGGAACTGGATGATCTTAAGGTCCTTTCCAACCCGGACTGTTCTATGATGCTATGGCTCTATGATTTCTCTGGAGAGAAGGGAGTTGTCAATACCCTTATTTATTTTCTGACTTTAAAAGTCTCTTGTTTGTAGGCATGAGTTAGTTGAATTATGACATGGATCACATTCCTTCTAGGCTCTTATTTATTTGCATTAATGGTGGTTTAGGATGCATTGCTTGGTCAGGCTTTCAAAACAGTCTTATAAGGAGAGCTTAACAAGTTTTATCCTGACTGTGCTCTGACAAGCAGCTCTCCCACTAATCCACCTTTGTGCATTTGTTTTATGTCCCTGTGCGCAGTCTGTAATAGACAGTCATTCTCATAACTAATGATATTCCTAGATTTGCTTCAGTGGTGTCTTGTTCAATACCTTCTCTTCCTTTGACTTCTTTTTGCTTCCTCTTTCTTTTTTCCATTATATGCAAATTACATAGTAATAAAAGATGTTCATGCATTGAAATCCCTAGAGGGAAAAGGTCTGCATTAATACATTTACACGATAGATTAAGTATAATTGACATTACTAAAAAAAAAAAAGAGAGATGAAATATTTATTTTTAATGCTTCACATATCATTAAACTGATTTCTGTGCATGTGCTTTTTCAGAAGTGATTTAGACCCCTTCCCATATCATCTTGCTCCCTAAATCAAACCATACTCAGTAAATAGGACTACAACTGCTGTTTCCTTCTGCTATCCATAAATGGGAACACAAAAACCTGATGTCAACTAAATTCTATTTCTTCCTGATTCCTAAAGGAAATCAAACCTGGTGGAACAACTTCTCAGATTATAACATCATTTCTGTGAAATAACCCAGGGGAGACATTCCTCAAGGTATCTGAATGACAGTATCCGAGGCGCTCAACACGCTCCACAAGCCAGTGTGGCCTCAGATTTCACACCTTGTCAAGCACCAGTGATGCCCAGCAAAATGAGAATAAGCCCATCATAATTTAGATGTGCTGCTGGACAACTCCCTGACTCTATCAGCCTGCAAGCAGACGTAAAGGGAGGAGTCAGTGTGCAAGTGACTTTTGTGTAGGCAAAGAGTTTAAAAGCTGTTTTTCAATGCAACAATAATTCCTTAAAAACATATATAAAGGCTCAGATTCTTCTCTGCCTTGAGATCTGATGTCCTCCAGAGCAATCCGTACCACTTACCACTTAAGGAACATCTGTAACTTCAAAATTAGTCAACTTCCATTTAACAGTCGTACCGTCTCCATTGAGCAGCAGAGATTCCTGGCCATAAAACAGGCATCAGTCATGCAGCAGTTACAGGTTAGGTGTAAAAAAAGAATTATAAAATAAATTAAATAAATTAGAATCTGCTTCTAATGATCCTGGATATCAAAGAGGGCACTGCAGCTGTGTTCAGGAGTATGAGTGGTGGAAGCAGGTTTTGGGTGACATGGTTTAGTGCGGGGCATCCTTGCCCATGACAGGGGGTTGGACCTGGAAGATCTTAAGGTCCTTTCCAACACTAACTATTCTTTGACTCTATGATTCTGTGATTCTATGGCTCTATGATTCTACTGTTTTATGATTCTATGAGCAGGCTGCCGTAAGGATCAAGTGCCATTACTTCTGTTGAGCTGGCTCCATAATTTAGGATGCTACATGCAGGATTACATCCCTCCAGGAAAGCTTCATAGCAGAATTTAAAAGCAGAGGATTATACACAAACTATTTGTAAAGCAGTAATAATGACTCAGTCTAGGACTTCATTTCAGCATTTCAAAAACATACACACACTGGCAGTGTCTAAATGGCACAGCAGAATGCGGAGCTGGTAATAGACCAGATGCTGCTACTTCTTCCCCTTTAGCTATGCTTCTTTAAATTTTATTAGAACATAATAAGCTCAGCTAAAAATATGCTTTAATATCTCTGCATTAGTTAACAGCCTGGTAGGAATTCTAATTATTATTGAGTTTATCATGGAGTACTACAATATGCCCTTTCTTTAAATTTCTAGAGACCACTTAAGTTGCAGATTGTTAGCTGTATAAATATTTGTTGATATTTAAGATGCATAATTCATTTGTTTTCCCCAAAAAGCTGTGTAGCCTTTTCTGAAATACCGTACAAATGCTGATATTTTAGTCAAAACTGTGCATGTAGCCAGCTAGGGCTATGGCAGTTCCAGTAGGCAGATGAAGAGTTGGGAGTTTGGAGTTTGAAAGACAGCTCTGATAAGGAGTTTTGAAGTTACCCTGGGATATTCACTTAAGTATTCACTTAAGTATTGTGACTTTTTTATTTGAATTCAACTTGTTATAAAAGACACAGGACTTATAATTGACTAAATAATTTGAAATATCAGTTGCAGTAATTGCTCATCCAGGTTTTTCTCTTTATAAGACACAGATGTATTTGTGCTATTTTGACCTCTTCCTACACAGACGCTATAAGAATACAGTGAGGTATTATTGATCAGGATTAGATCAGGAACAAGGTAGATGCTTCTTTTGTCTTCTGTATTGCAATACATTCTACAGGTGGAAAAAAGTTGGTCATTAGCTACTCTTGAATTATGAATAATATTTCAATTCAGAATCATAAACAGATGAACATATCTGGAAATCACTATTAGTGTTTTTTTCCTCTAATTCTGGTAGTGTTTCCCTTCTTCTTTCAGCCTGGATTCATCATTCTTTAATTAGTTTATGAAGATTAATTCAGAATACCATATATAAATTGATTAAAACTTTATTCAAACCCTACCTCCCGTTTGACTAGTTCCACTGTCTTATCCTCCCAACCTTTACATTAGCTGCTGAGTTGCAGTCTTCAGTGCAATCAGAGTCACCGTGTCCATGCCACAGCTTGCTTTCACTTGGGGTCTTATGTGGACTGCCTTTCTCTCCTGTACCTGGAAATGTACAGCAGCCTGATTGCATTTCAATATACTGTTTTGATGTAAATGCTGCTTACTGGCTATATGAGCCTTTAATATAGATATAATAGTGGTCTAGCTCTGACTTCTTAGTTTATTTGCTGTATTATCATATGTTCAATCTCTAATCACTGACCTGAGTAACCCTTTCCAGCTTAGAAATTATATTTTCAGTTCTTTTACATTTTTTTTGGTGAAAATATCAAATGATGGCCTTTAAAAAAATATATATTTTAGCATATGTGTCCTCTGCAAACAGAAACCTTTGGGGAAAAAAGAACCAAATCAAAACAAAACCTCCCAAAACTGAGGCGAAATCTTGCTTGTTAGCTCTTGAACATGCTAGGGCTCAGATCCTCATTGTTTTCCCACTCCTGTGCTTTCTCCTCTTCTGTGTGAATTTTCATTGTCTCTCTCTTACTCTTTCCCTCCTTATTAGCAAAGTTCCTCTCTACTTTAATCCTCTGAGTTTTCTCCTGCTAGCAAGACCTGGTGTCTTGCTCCCTTTATGATAAATAGGAAAACTCTCCAATTATAAACATGGAATATCTCATGAGTGGGGCTGAATTACTGAAGGGAGGGAGAGAAGAAAAAATATCACCAAACACTCCTCTAATTAAACTTCTTATTTCCTAATGAAAGGAGTTGAAGGAATTTCTCATTAAAAACTCTTTCCTCTGCGAATGTGCATGTGAACTATTATTTAGGGGCAAAAGCTTCATCTCTGAGTTGAGTTTGTATACTCAATGTTTAATTGCAATGTGTTCATCTTCTTTACTGTGATGCACCTCCACTCATTTGTTTCTTCCTTTTGATGTTCAGTTCTAATTCCCTTTTCAACTACTTGCTCGCTTGATTGGTCTTTAGCTTATGTTCACCGCATTGCTGAGTGGTTGGTTTTGTTTTAATTCCCAACATTTTCCTGTTCTTTCCTTCTACATTATCTTCTTGGAAATACCATTAAATATAAATTTGCTGAGAAATGACAGACTCACAATTACGCCTGTTTGTCAAGATGAAAACCCACTGTCTCTCCAGCTTGTCCTGTGGTTGTGAATTTAATGGCCACTTCAAGATCAACATGATTAGAGCAGGGTTCTCCACATTTCCTCAAACGCTGTATTGATACCTCCTTTTTTGTCACTTGAAGATTATTTAAAGTAACTGTGTACTTCTCATCAACAACTACATAATGTATGGTGTCTTGGCTGGGAGAGTTAATTTTCTTCCATGTAGCTGGTGCAGTGCTGTGTTTTGGATTTAGTCTAAGAACAATGCTGATAACATACTGATGCTTTAGTTGTTGCTCTGTAGCACTTGCTCTGATCAAAAACTTTTCAGTCTCATGCTCTGACAGTGAGGAGGGGCAGAAGACAGGAGGCAGCAGAGACAGGACACCTGACCCAAACTAGCCAAAGGGATATTCCATACCACAGCACATCATGCCCAGTATATAAACCAGGAGAGCTGGCTGGGAGATTCTGATTGCTGCTTGGGAACAGGCTGGGTATTTGTCAGTGAGTGGTGAGCAATTGTATTGTGCGTCGCTTGTCTTTCTTTGGGTTTATTCCTCTCTTTTTCCTATCATTATTTTTGTTGTTATTATATGATTATTTAACTTTGTTTCAATTATTAAACTGTTCTTACCTCAACTTGTGGGTTTTATCTTTTTCTCATTCTCCTCCCACCCGATTTTGGAGGGCATGAGTGAGCAGCTGCATGGTACTTAGTTATTGACTGGGGTTAAACCCTGACATAGGGTCATTAACAGCACCCGCACCACAGGGGCTTAACTACTTAGAATATTCAAACTCGATAATTTAATGCACCCGGATATTCATTGTAGAGATCTGAAACAAAGATAATAGTCTGGAGGAGATGACCACAGTTTGACTCAAATGAGAGGTGGACGAGCAAAGGACAGCTATATTTTATTGTGTGATTACCTGATTTGAACTTCAATGAAACAAGGCAATATTTTCTTACTTAAATAACTTTGGGTGTGTTTATGCTAAAATACTGTGTGTGGATTTGTTACTATGTGGACATAGTCACCTGATTATAAAGACAAATGGAAGTTTACTACATGGGAATGAAGTTGTTCTTCAATAGTTCTCAATGAATAGAAATCCTACATATAGATTTATGGCAAAATTTTGCATGAAGTGCTTAATTCCCATTCCTTCTATGTGAGCATGGCTATAAAATCAACAGAGATCGTTCATTAGACTTTCTCACCTTGTGGTATTTTGTAGGAAAAGCAATGTGAAGTTTGAGTTTACCTCGCTTTAATAAATTGCAAGAGAATGTGCTTGTCAAAGAAACATGGCATCATACTAATAGTCATTTTCTGTGTTAAATTGCAACTTATGCAATATTGTGTCCTCATGCAAAACAATTGTGTTACTATTTTGTGTAATCTGTGGAAAAATTATTTAAAAAACATAAAGAAATGAGCCTAAAAATGCATTAAATTTGCCACAGCAGCCTCAAATCTACCTTCAGAAAAGATCCACTGAACAGTTTTCACCTTATTTTTCCAACCCATGAGCAGTTTCAGAGGGGAACAAGATAACAGGGCTTCATGCCTTTTGTTCTCAATTGGTTTATGTTTTTCCTTGCATACAGGAGTGGGCAGAGTAAGGTAATCCCACTTTCAAAACTCAGGCTGGAAACTCTTCATGGTGCACCATGGTACATGGGCACAACAGCTCAGGTGGGTCTTGTTTCTGAATAATTTCATTTCATTCCTCAATTTGGTGAGCCTCATATGTGGAGCTCACTGATCCAAAAGGACTGCTAGACCTTTGGGTATTAACCCAGCAAAGGTAGTTATAGTTACCAAGACCATGGTCAAGCAAATGAGATTAATTTACTTGACAATATCCCCAAAACTCTTTCATACATTCCTGTGAACTGCAGAACTCAGATCATTAGGAAAAATGTTATTTCATTCAATAAGTACTTTTTGGGGTGTTAAAATCTAAGCAATATATATGTCTTCTAGGTGAAGGTGTGACCAACCATAAGGAGCTCACAAAAAGCAAATGTAGTTTAGCTGGTGTTGATCGGGACTCAAAGTCTCTTGAAAATACAAACTAATGTGTAAAATATTAAGACTTGCACCTTGTCTTTTATTCACAAAATGGATTCCTAATAGGGTTAATAGCCAGATAAGAATTATAGTCTAGGAGAAATTAAAATATAGGAGACAAGACCAGAATAGCCACAGAATAGCACTTCTTGTTTAGCCTAGAAACAGGATCACCACTAAAGCCCAAGTAGTCAAGTCAGATTTATATTCATACATGTTCATACTAAGCAGAAATCACCCTCAGTTACCAGAGACTATGCTGTGGTTTTGCACACTATTTCTGAGCCAGGAATTATTTTCCAAGGGAAAGTGATGTTATTTTTCCTGTAGGTAACAGATGGACATTGCAATTGAGATCTTAACGCCACACACACACCCTTTTTCCTGTTATCCTTAATGAAAGTCTTTACTCTTAGAAATCCAGCCTTAATATATTTTAATTATGTATAGTATATTTATGCATAGCACCTTTTGCTTAAAGTGCTACTGCTGTTAGAAAGCGAAAGATTTTTGAATAAATAAGGAAAGTAACAGACAACAGCAAGGCATAGATTATGCTATTCTACATAGCAGTGCTGTCCCATCTTACATGTAGAGTAGACAACTATTCTTGCACTAAAACTGCAGAAACAAAGACTTAGAGGAGTTGAGCAATATGAAAAAACTCAAAACATAGAATTTCTACCATAGAAAAAACCCAAAACACTGAAAAATGAAATCAAGCAAATCAAATAGCCATTTAAATGTTTAATGGGATATCAGATCGAACATCCAAGGGAAAACTTGTTCTTGACATAAATAGATTTCTGCTATCAAATGACTGGAGACAAGAAGAATTGAGCTGCATTTATTGCCAACAAGAATATCCAGAAATTATAACTAAAGCAGAAAAATTTATAAGGCAACAAAATGACAGTAGCTTTTTAGACTTTAAATCACTATGACATGATGTCATATCATAGAGTAATTTAAGATGGAAAGGACCTCTGGAGAACATTTTGTCCAGTCTGCACCTCAAACCAGGGCCGTATTACATCAGATTTCTTGGAGTCTTTTCCAGTTGGATTTTTAACATATTAAGAATGGAGACTGCCAACATCTTCATGCCACCCTCTCTAGCATTTTGTTGCCCTTCTTATGAATGTTTCCCCTAATATATAATCGCACTTTTCCATGCTGCAGCTCATCTTTTACCATTTGTTATTCTGCTCTGTATTGCTAAGAAGTGACTGGTTTCATCCACTTTATACTCTCTGATTAGATAGTTGTTAACAATAAGGTCTCCTTTTACGTTTCTGTTCTCCAGACTGAGGAAATTTAAGTTTTCTCTCCTCGTACTTCTAATAGTGTTATTTTGGTTCCCACAATACAAAAAAGGGTTTGGACAGGCTGGAGACTGTTCAGAGAAGGGCCAGGATGTCCTGGGTGTTAGGAAAGAGAGTTGGGTTTGTTCAACATAAAGAAAAGAATGCTCTGGGGAGACCTTATCCCCATGTGCCAGGATTTAAAGGGTGGCTACAAAGAAGATGGGGACTCCCTTTTTACAAGGAGTCACATGGGGAAGGCAAGGGGTGATGGGGGAAGTTACTCCTGGAGAGATTCTGACTGGACATAAGGGGAAAATTTTTCACCAGTGAGAACAATCACCCACTGGAATAATCTCCCCAGGGAAACAGTGACTCCTCAGTGTTGGACGCTGTTAATATTCAGCTAGACAGGGTGCTGAGCCATGTAATTTAGGTTATGATTTGCCAAGAGGGTTGGGCCGGATGATCCTTGAGGTCCCTTCCAACCTGGTATTCTGTGATTCTGTTGATCCATGAATTTAATCAATAGAATATTCAAAGCTATTAAAAAAAACTATAGTAAATGCTAGAGCAAAAAGCCCTCAGGCCTCTTTTTTCCCCTCAATTTTCAGTTAGTGTTCAAATTTGGTTTCTTCTTGTAGAATTCTGTGGAACTTATTTCCAATGCGAAATGTCAATTTGTGAGAGTGTCTTTTTCCACCAGTCTGTGTCACAATTGAATTAGTGTGATTTGCTGCTTTGCCCGTGCTTGCTATTATACTGCTGTGCAGTTAGCTCTTGACAAATCAAAGTTTAGGTTTTGAGTACTGCAAATCACATCTGGAAAGTGTTTAATTCAGGGAAATTTCTACCGTTAGTATAGTATACTGCATTGTAGGAAGTGATTCATTCACTGTTCTTAAAATAATGATAAAAAATGAATCTAAGGGTGGTAGTTTGGTGTGCCACAATAAAGATACAAATATTCTAAAGAAGAATTCATGAGCTTTATTGCTTTATCGCATCCTGCAAGAAATTGAAAGGCTGGCTACTCATTTTGTCATTCTCTATAGCAGTATAACAGCAGCAAGTAGGATGTCAGCTGAAATATTGTAGTGTCATGATGGAGAGGGTATTTCTTCCTGTATTATCTGCTGCAGAATCACGTCAGGTGGGATTTTTGGTATTTGGGGCTGAAGGGGTGCTTTTGGTTTTATTTTGATTTTGGTTTTCTTTATTCCAAATAAACAGATTCTCAGTATTTGGAGCAAATTCAAATTTGATCAGCATCATTGGCATGAATTATTTCCTGCTATAGAAGTTTCACTTCAGCTTCCTTTAGTAGTATTTGTTGTTGTTTTTTATTAGCAGGCCTAGGATGGTAGGAGTAGAGTATAAGAAGCCATAGCTGGAGTGTCAAATGAGGGAGATTCTACACTGAGAACAGCTTTTCCAAGATATGGGCCAGATGGTAGCTTTGGGACTTAGAAGCTGAGAGAAGTAGCTGTAGCTGTGTCAAGAGAAATAGTTCAAAAAAATAAAAACACTAAAAAAAAAAGTATACAGGAAGCAAGAGAGATTGTCAAGTGAAATCCTCACAAGTAACTATTGGTGCTACCATTCTCAAGTCTGTATGAATAGATGTATCACATAATAACCCAGTAAACAAATCTAAAGCAAGCATAAGGAACAAAGTGAATATACTGAATATTTTAATACCCCTATACAAATATAATTCGCCCCATTTAGCTATGAAATGTCATCAACCGATGGCATCATAACACAACTTTTGAAATCTCTTAGTAAGTCTGAAGGAAGACTTGAAGCTGTTACCTTATCCAAACATATAGTATCATAGAATAGTTAGGATTGGAAAGGAGTTTAAGATAGAATAATAGAATCATAGCATAGTTAGGATTGGAAAGGACTTTAAGATCACCTAGTTCCACACCCTGTGCCATGGGCACAGACACCTTCCAATAAAACGTGCCACCCAAGCCTCTGTCCATTCTGGCCTTGAGCACCTCCAGGGAAGGAGCATTCAAAGTTCTTTGGGCAACCCATTCCAGTGCCTCACCACCCTTATAGTAAAGAACTTCTTCTTTATATCAAATCTAAACTTTCCCTGTTACCCCTTGTCCTATCACTGCAGTCCCTAATGAAGAGTCCTTCCCCAGCATCCTTACGTAGAATAAGCACTACCTGTGTATCACAATACCAAGACAACACTACACATTGAAAGGCAAGTTATTTTCTACCTGTGGACCTAGAAACTTCAAACCTGATACTACTGCAGCAGTGTGAAACTTGCACTGTGCCACCTCAATTCTGGAACCAAGGCAGGGGCTGGTGCAATTCCGGCTTCGTGTTTCTGATCCATCTCAAAACATACTGAATGATGATAAAGTGCTAAACTGAAAATATAATCCTGGATTATGGAGCTTGCGTTTTTTTACACCTGACATTCTCAGCCCATAGAAATTAGCCAGGATTGGCTAGAATTAAGCTTCTTTCCCAGACACACAATGTTAGCCATAGAATTATGCTTATAGGTTTATAGTATTTAGCATAGGTTTATAATATTCAGCAATAACTAACTCTTATGAGTTAGCTGTCACTGTGCTATACCAGCACAAAGGATAAAGGTACATTGATCCTCTCATTTCTTATAGAAAGTGGCACAAAATACTGCTCTAGATACCTCTAAAAAAATTAGTATGGTTCAAACCAGATCAATCCAAATCAGGTATATAGCAAACACTTATAGTAACAGGCACTGGAAACAATAGATAGCCTTAGCTAAACACCAGTCAAGGCTGGAATATGTTGCTGCTGCCATGAATTGATCCCAAATCTCGTGACAACCATTTTTCATTCTTAACGCATGTTCTTGCTGGAGGATACATTCCAGAATAACAAGTTTTGTAACAATTTATGGATTGTGAGTGAGCTGAAGCAGCTCTTAGCTAATTGTTTAACACTGGGGCTCTGACTAAGTTCATAAGACAAAAAAACAACTGAGATTTATATATCTGACTTGCTTTGGATAACGAGAAAGGATAACAATTTGCAGCATGGAGGAATTGGATTCTTGTCATATATAGATGTGTCAAACCTTTTGTATTTAGACGATATGTTTCTTGTCTATAAAACTAGAATGGGATATTCCCTTATTAACAGCAGATTGAACATTAATAGGTGGAAGAGAGCTGCAGACTGGATTTTCTGAGCAGATTTTTGAAACTCTGAGAGATATCCTAACTGCTTCCATACTCAAAAGACAAGAACCGGTGCATTTGGGAGTTTTGGTAAACAACACATTAGGCTCTGGAGGCAGAAAGTCAGGAAGAATTTTACAGCTGAAAAATGTAAAACCATGCCTTTCTGTTCTGAAACATAGTGCAGGCTATGAGAAAATCCCTGTATACACTGACAAGGTGTGTGAGCATTTCAGTGCACATTTGTGTTTTCACTTTGGGTTATCCTGTGTTCCAAGAAAGAAAAGCCATTCATCAATATTGGGTTTATGATGCACTAGAGAGGTTATGAAAGTTTTGAGAGAGCATGCCGGTATATTTGCTACCTAATAACTTCAACAAGCAGTTAATGTATTTAAAGTAGATATAGTAAACATTCTCAATCAATTTGTTTTGTAATGAAGTTTAAGAGGTGATTTCATCATGGTTTACAAGCACTTAAGTGAGGAAAGCCATCTGATGGTAATGGCTTTTTAATTTACTGGAAATTCATAATGAGTTTCAGCGGGTAGAAGCTGATACTGGATAAACCCAGACTAGAAATGAGGTACATAAACAAAATAAAGCAATTTTTTTGCATTGGGAAAGCTTTCTTAGGTGTACGGTGACTTCCTCACCATGTGAAGTTCAAAAGGTGAGACTCACTATCCTCTAATTAGGTTTGTGATAGTTCGAAAAGAAGCTGTAAATGTGACACAGGAGTTATTGACTGAAGTTTTTATGTACATGACTAGAGCTCAGACTGTATTTTAATGGTCTTGTATGACTTGAAATCTATGAAGACTAGGCAAATGTTGAAAATATTTCTTTACATTATGCAGAAACTCCCCGAAATGCTTCACGTAATGAGACAGCAGCAACAGTTTCGTGTAAGATCACCCGCATAAGACAAAGTGTACCAGACAAAAGAGGTGACACATCTCTACCCTGCAGAGCCTGTTTTCCAACACAGTTATCTGGAACACTAGAATTAAGTCTGTTCTTGTAATGACTCTCCAGACTGTAAGAGAGATATACGAGTTTTCACAATGCAGAGGATGAATGGAAGAAACCATTAACATTTATTTCCTGCTGCCATTTTATTCATTGCTGAATTTAGCTCTGGACACTGTTGCTATATCTTTGACTGCAATCCCTGCCATGTTTTCCTTTTTTTCCAGTTGTGGAAAAAAATGTGATTGGAAACGGTAGATTTGATGCAAAAAGTAATGATTTAGGGTTTTATTACGAGGCCAGGATCAGTAAGTCCTTATTTTTTTCTTCTTCCTTTTTTTCCCTAATGTAACTAATCTTAAAAGAAAAAAGAAGTAACACTCATGAAGATAGTGTTGGAAATGATGGATGAATACACAGTCTAAGACTGAATCAATGGACTTAGATGTTTTCCTTGCTTTTTATTTAAGTATCTGTGTGAAAGAGTAAAAGAGATGGTAGGTCTCTTTTCTTCCTATAAGAATGCACATCAGGATATATCATAACCTTTCTGTTTCAGAATATAGTACAGCATCTTTTAGTTCAGTTCAATCGAAGCATAAACATTCTGCCCACTTTATTTATTCACTTCTAATTTTTCTCAGAGAAGAAGGAGAGCTTGGAGACACCTGCACATGGAAATCTCAACCTTCTTTAAGTCCATTTTGTAGCTACGGGAATTGATGCTCCTAACTCTTCAGCTGAGGGGATTTCCTGAATCTGAGAAGTTACTATTTAGTAAATTACAAAAGATACTTTTTACAAATGCTTCTTCAAGAAGTATTTTATTTTTTGCCATGTGCAGACACTATCTTTTGTTTCTAATATAGGCTTGGATGTAAACCAGCATTTCTTAAGAGCAAATACAATTGCGAGCCATCTAGAAGGAGAATAACAGTGTCTGTAAGATGCAATAAGAAGGCATATTAAGAATTCACCTGTGTTCAATAGGTTTGAACCACCAAGGTCGTGCAAAACAGGAAAGGGGAATATCTCCTCACTGTGAGTTATAGATGTGAAAGTAGCTTCTGAGGGATAAACATTAGGACTCTTAACATATATCCCCTGCTTAAGCATAGATATTTTTCTTATCCATTAAATGAGATCTACAAAAAACAGTAAAGGATCAAGTCCCCTCAGTGTCTGTTCAGCAAAACCATAAGTAAATATGACAAGAAAAAAATACTTTCATTTATTTAGATAAATATTATTATTAAGCACTCAGTTGCATTGGACTTAACCTTGATTCTCTTAAGTGTTATGAAATATTTCGCCTTCAGTGATACATTACTATCTATTAATGTGACAGCTGAATCTGAGGAATATAGGCCATATATGCATGTACACCATGCCCACTCTGGAAGGGTTTGGACACAGCAGAAGTAGTATTTCCACATCCAGTTTTAAACATCTGCTATCTGAGCTAGTTAACCAGACTCCAGTTCAAATCAAAGAAGAGAAACAGTGGATTTTAGGTTGAAAAACATGTCATCTTGAAGAAGAGGTCTAAAGGAGACACATGTCTCATACTGTAACAGTGCTATTCGTTCTTCTTGACTGGAAAGGGAGCCTAGGGTGACAAGCTCAGATGCAGATGTCTAACTTAGGTGTGATGAATCTCTCTCCAGGGTTCCTGCTGTCCCTCCTTGTTAGAAGCAGAAATAAGCCTCCTTCAGACTGAAAACTTGAAAATAAGCCTGATAGGAAGCCCAATATCTTTATGGCTTTAAATCATTATAAAACTTTAGCCATTTCAAGCATTTGTAAGCAATGATCAAAAAACTTTTGAGCTGAAAACTACACAGCTGTGGACTTTGCACTGTTCTACTTAGAAATCCAGAGCTGTTTTTCATGGATTTGATGTAATCTCATTTTGCAATAACATTCTTTTATTATTTTCACACTTTCAATGCTTGGGATGATAAAAAAAATGCAAAGATGCCCAGAGACAGATGTAAAATTGCTGCAATAAGTTTCTGTTGTTTTCATTGGAGTCCTCCTTCTCCTGATATTTTCAAATACTTAAAATCCCTAGGTTGACGTTTCTTCCAACTTAGAACTTGGACTTTTTGGCCATTTCTTGTACAGACATAGACTACAGAGCTTTAGTCTTTTTACTGAGAAATAATACAGAAAACAGCAACAACAAAAAAATATTAGGAACTTAAGAAATGTTGGACTTCGGAATTCATTTTGTAAATATGTAGCACACAACTTGTTTTCCTGCTCTTTGCAACATGAATGACAAGTTTCTAACTGTTGAAAACTAGAAACTATCTTCCAGTAAATACATGCTCTGTATGGTTTGGTGTTAACTGACCCTAGCAGTGCCAGTTAGTAATACATACCTGAATCTTTACAGTGACCAAATACATCACCGCATGCAGTTTGTCAGTCCCTCTCTTCCTTTAAAATCTGTACAACAGTCGTAAGAATATCTGGGCTGCTGACAAGGAGCTCAAGCCTTTCTGTTTAGAGCATTGATGAATGCTGGAAATGAATACATGATTCATTGCATTACTAGATAACGGGCTTTGAGATGTCTTAGCAGAGGTGGGGTTATGAGCATTTTTGCATGCTATATGAGACTCCACTGAGAAAGATTGGTTTTCATATAAAGAAACAGCAACAGCACAGTGAAGGAGTTTTGCAGAGTATGGGTGCATTGCTCTTCACCTTCCCAAGGATTATCCAAAGAAGATACACTTCTTTAGATCTCCATGTGGATGTGTGAATACAAGTAAGAGATTGGGGTTTAAAGTTATCCAGTTCCCTTTTAATATGGCTTTTTAAGATCTTATCTTCCATGTAGTGTTAGCTCAATAAACATCAACCTTAACCTGGCCTTTAACTGGACAAAGAAACCTCCAAATATTGGCCATCTAGATAAATACTTAGAGCATGGTATGACATTTCAACATAGTGGTGCAGAAAAGAAGTGATGCAGTGATGATTCAAGAACTGAGTACTGCTTAATACAGTAATCTTGCTGTTAAACTGGCATGTTGCAATGTAGCTGTAATAACTTGAAAGGAATGGATGTTACTATGTGAACACTAGGAATGCCAGCAAGAGTCCGATTTCATGCGGTCTGTATGTTTGAGGTGTTTAAAAGAAAATTCACTGAGGATGTTAATTAGCCATAAAATGATGCTCTTTTGAGGACAGTCAGAAAAGCTAACAGAAGTTAGTCTCCTAATCTGAACCATTCTCTGGAGGATTCCTCTCTGAAGCGGCTGTAATGGAAGCCTGGGGAAATGAGGTGTCCAAGTTTTAAGTTAGCCTTTCTGACTATCCCTCTGTGAGATATATGAAAGTAATATGTGTATATACCTATTGTTAGGGTCATTAACAGGAGCTGCTTTTCCATGTCACACTTAATGTAGTACGTAGGCAAAATGGATGTAAATATAAATTCATTTTAAAGTACACAGAGTTCTAATATTTCCTTTGTCAGCCAAAAGTTCTGAGGAGGACTCAAAGTGCAGGTGACCTGGATCCCTAGAATAGCCTGAATGACCGCAGATAACTAGGTGGAAGAAGGGAATTTAAGCCCAGATTTTCATTTCATTACATCTGCCTTAAAGCTCTAATGTCTTTCATGCTGCACTTCTAGTCTATCTTCTTTTTTTTCCCTCTTCCATGTATATGATTAAATATCAGAAAGGATACAAGAAATTAGGTGCCTAAGCGAGAAGGTGCAAGAGAATGATCTCTCTATATATACACATGTTGATTTGCTAGGTAATTATTTCAACAGCCTTTCAGTTTCATTAGAGATTCTGGTACAAGGCAGAATGTCACTTATTTTTATGTAAAGGTTACAGGAAAGAAAATGAGAACTGTCATCTTCTGCAAGCAGGCCTGATTTATGAAGTATTAGCTCTATCTCCAGTGTTGCTCAAAGGTACATTAGCTTGGCTTTGGCATAGAAGAGATCTCTCCAGCTTCCTGAGGGACTGTGACTACACACAGATTCTGTCTGCAATAGTTTTCTGATTTCTCTAATTAGTCACTGAGAATAGCTAAAGGTGTTATACATTGCAACAACACCTGTAAATCCTGAGTCATCTTGATACCTGAGGTTGTTAACCCCATCTTAGATAAGAACTATAAAGGTCTGATATATCTTTGAAAATAAGTACAGGTATCAGACAGGACATGCAGTGTTCAAGGCCGGGTTGGACATAGTCTTGGGTGCCATGGTTTACTGGGCGGTGTCCCTGCCCATAGCAGGGGGGTTGGAACTGGATATCTTAAGGTCCTTTCCAGCCCTAACTATTCTATGATTCTATGATTCTATGAAATCTAGCGTGATCCTCCAAATTAAGGCTCTCTCAGTCTTTCACCACATTGCAAACTCAGCATAACCAGGAGTTTCATCATACATTTATGTAATTTCTGATTTCTAATCAACATTTTATTCTGATCAACATTCTGTTTCTTTGGAAAGCAACATCCCTAACATCCTGCTTGGTTTCTTCCAGCAAGTTGTTTGGGTTTTTTCTTGGTTTCGGAAGGAGAAGTACAGTCTGTCTGTCATCATGAAAGGCAGTTCAATAAATGCTTAAAATCTGAAAAAAAGAGGCATTTTTTTAACAGTCATCATCATGGACTCCCAGTAGGGAAGGAAAGATGCTCTTCCTCTTTGTCTTTTAAGCTCAGGTGTTTCTTCAATAAATACTTTTCAAAGTCTGGAAATCATCTCTTTTGGTTTAAGATACATCTTTGATGTAGTTGCCTAAGATGTTTTGACCCTGTGAGATACCTTAGTCCTCAGGTACTTTCCTAAAGGATGGTTTTTGTAGGTCCCATGTGGTATCTGTGGTTTAGATACTCTAAATCTCTCAGCTGATTCTAGGTAGTTTTAATGAGGTTAATTCGAGCCAAGATCTCCAAGTGTAATAGAGTTTCATGTTTAGATGCTTATATATCTGATGCATGCGCCTACTACTTCAAATATAGAGGAAATCAGTGGTTTGATAAAATTGCCTAAATCAAAGAACCATAGAGTCATATAATAGTAAGGGTTGGAAAAGACCTTAAGATCATCTAGTTCTAATCCCTCTGCTATGGGCAGGGACACCTCCCAGTAAACCATGCCACCCAAGCCTTTGTCCAACCCAGTCTTGAACACCACCAGCGATGGAGCATTCACAAGTTCTTTGGGCAGCCCATTCCAGTGCCTCACCACCCTTATAGGAAAGAATTTCTTCTGCATATCCAATCTTAACTTCCCCTGTTTAAGTTTGAAGCTGTTACCCCTTGTCCTGTCACTACAGTCCCTCATGAAGAGACCCTCCCCAGCATCCCTATAGGCCCCCTTCAGATACTGGAAGGCTGCTGTGAGGTGTTCACACAGTCTTCTCTTCTCCAGGCTCAACAGCCCCAACTTTCTCAGCCTATCTTCATACGGGAGTTGCTCCAGTCCCCCGATCATCCTCATGGCCAACTCTGGACTTGTTCCATCAGTTCCATGTCCTTTTCATGTTGAGGACACCGGAACCATGCACAGTATTTCTAGTGAGGTCTCACAAGAGCAGAGTAGAGGGGCAGGATCACCTCCCTCCACCTGCTGGTCACGCTCCTTTTGATGCAGCTCAGGATGTGATTGGCTTTCTGTGCTGCAAGAGCACACTGCTGGCTCACGTTCATTTTCTCACCGACCCACACCCCCAAGTCCTTCTCCTCAAGGCTGCTCTGAATCTCTTCTCTGCCCAACCTGTAGCTGTGCCTGGGATTGCTCCAACCCAGGTGTAGGACTTTGCACTTGGCATGGCTAAACTTCATCAGGTTGGCATCAGCCCACGACTTATAATGCAATACTGTACCACAGCCAGATCAATTACTTTTTTATTTAGTGCACGATATCAATACTCTACCAATTGTGTTTCCCTCCTTTCTCAATTTCTCTCCAAGTTTCTGGTTATAAAGATGGACATCCGCCATCTGCTCTCCAAGCTTTGAACAGTATCTGTAGGATCAAAAACCAAAATAGAAATGAAACAAGACAAGTGAACAACATATTACAGAGGAAAAAACACACAGTTAAATATTATCGAGTACATTTCTGACAAATACAGAAACTTAAACAATTTCGCAAGTGCATAAAGGGGAGCAAATGCTCTCTTTGAGAAACAGGTTGTAGTGGATAAAGCTCTTGCATGAAAGGTAAACAGAACACAAGACTCTATAAAAAGGAGCATAGAGAGCAGGAAGGTTAAGTAAACCTCCTTATCAACTCCACATGAAGCACAGAACACGGTATCTACTTGGGGGCCTCATACTTTGAGATCTGCCAAACAACAGTAAGAATGATGAGTCTAAAAAGAAGCTATAGACAAGGATTGGGTTGAAGCTGCTTAGTGCAGAAGACAGGCAAGTGAAAAGCAGTTACTGCAGTTATGTGCAGCATTATTGCACAGATATCTGAACAGAAGCTGCAAAGATGGAAACTAATTTCTTCTCCATGCCTAGAATGAGTAGAAAATAAGGGGCTTACAATTGGACTAGGAGGATAGAGGTTAGACACCAGAAAACCTTTCATGGGAACAGTGGGATGGTTTGGAATGGACTGTTTGTGAGGCTGTGGAATTGCTGTCATTCTCCAAATAAAAATAGGAAGGCAGGACAAAAAAAAAAACCAAACAACCAAACACCGCACAAACCAAAACCCAAACCAAACCACACCAAACCAAAACCCAAAAACCAACACCAGAAGAGCCTTAGGCATTACTATGTCCCTATAGAGTCCCAGAACAAAGCAGTTAATTCCTGAAAGCCTATGTTCAAGAGCTTATGCCTAAAGGGCAAAACTCAGCCATTATGTCATTCACTTTGGTAGCATCTCAGCACATGTGGACCAGCACATAAAGCCCTAAGCTAGCAATGGCATGCCATTTTTGCTGCAGGTAGAGGGTCAGGGAGGAGCAAAATACGAGGAAGTAGTGTATACGTACACATATGTAAGTACATGTATGTATTTCTTTTTAATGTACATACACACAAAAGCATGGAACATAACAGATATAAGCTCTATCTCTGAGAGAATAGAGATTCTTGTAATAAAGTTTTCAGATTAAAAACATGCCCCAAAACATAGTAGAAAGAAAAAGAGAAGTCCAGACAAACCTTTTGAGGCTCTTCATCTTGAGGTACTCCATGACAAACATTGCTCCTCCTCCAGGCAGGTCGATTACTTTGATAGGCTGAGGCACTCTCACAATATTGGTCTTCTGAATAGCTTCCAAACTCGCCATTTCTCCTTCAAACATTTTTCTAGCCTGTCAGGGAATAAGAATATCCTTGAGCTAAACCATATATGTCTGCAACAAGTACTTTGGAAAACATAGCCCTGTTTACTAAGTTACAAGGAGCTAAATTATCTTGATTAAAAAATGCAGCTACAGCGAGGTTTCACTCCACACAGGGATACCCGAGTACCTTAATTCTAACTTCTTTTTTTCCCCAAATTTATTCCAGTGTAGTAGGTTACATCACATTTCACCATGATTTCCAGTTGCACATGGAGATACCAAACTACAGAGATGTAACCATATCTGCGAGGGTAATACCCAAGACCACTTTCTTCAAAACCACAGATGACCACTACAAAAACAAAGTCAAAGACTGAATACTTAATTTGGTTCCCCTTTCCATGTAGGTCACTGGCCACTAGGTGAGATGGAAGTACAAACATTAAGCCTGTACTCTGCAATTTTGAAGTAAATATGCTGTTCGTCACAGCAGTTTTAGGATTGTTTTGATATTTATAAAGCAAATTTCTGATGCATTGTGCTGTTAGAAAAAGCAATTCGGTATTCATTTAGTAATAGAAAAGTCAAGACCTTGGCCTGAAAAATTGCAAGAATCTTACTGAAAGAAATAAAGAAAGCAATGGGGAAGGTTGAAACTCTGTAGCTTTAAAAATAAAGCACCAGTTTCAGCACTGGCACCCTCTTCCCTCCCTCCCACTATTCCCAACTGAAACACAAAAAGGAATGCAGTGAATACAAACTCAGCTCTAGGCTTTTCTCAAATTCTAAGTACTACAACAACAGCTCTGTACTTTGCCTCCCTTTTACATATTGCAATGCCTATTCCTGTTGTTGAGGGTTATCACATTGCATTCCATCTCATTTTGCATCAACTAAACCTACTGCACATTAATATTTCACATAAAATATACAACAGCTTTTAAATCAAAATTAAAATGGAATAATTCAAAGTCAGTCTGAAAATGCAGAACTCTGAATCATTAACAATCAGGCACTTTTAAAATAAAAAGCCCTCTACACACATTAATATTAGTAGTTAAATATCTGCATGAACCTGAGGTTTGTGGTTGACTTTAACAAACACTTGTCCACTGTCTGTTTCATAGGCCTGGCCTTGGCTAATGTATCCTCCTCCCGAGCTTCCAAATGCCTTCAGGACGGATGTTTTCAATTCAGTCTTCAGGATCTTTTCCATGGTCGTTTCCAGGCTGCTGCAGCTGCTTTCTGCTAAATCCACTGCGAAACAAGATAAGGTTTGGGTCCTTCTTTCACTGTCACTCGGCTATGAGGTAGAAAGGGCTGCCCACCAAATAAAAAGAAACAAAACAAACCAGCAGTTAAAAGAAAACAAAAGGCAAATCCAGAGATAATGTTTCCAAATGCTGTTTCCCATGGGCTGTAATCACATGAAAAATAAAAACACTTAGAAATATTTGCTAGAATAACGGGGGGAGGTGTGTCCTGGGTCCTCTGTCGACTCTGCTGAGAGCTGATGGTATTTGTAGTTTGGATCCGTTTTTCTTTTTTAAGCTCTCTGCTCGCACCGGGGAGACATTGCTCAACTAAGCCGCTAGAGGGAGGCTCAATGCAACAATACAAATTGCGCACACGTGCTGTGCTGTGGTTGGTTACATGAAAAATACAGTTCCAGCCCATAAGGGTGTAATTTCAGCCACAAGAAATACGTGCAAAGGTTGGTGGGTATTTTCTCTGTTTGCAGTTGCTTTGTGTGGAGTTCTGTTGTCATCACGGAGATCTTTAGAATGCTTTCCCTTCTTGGGACAGAATTCTATCTCTTGCAAAAAACAGTCGAAAGATTTTTATTGCCTGAAAGCATCCTCAAATCAGTGACACAGCAAAGTGTTCAGGGCTGGATATTATCTGGTGAAAATTCACAGTAAAAGTATCAAGTTGGTAATGAAGTTTAGACACTTCCTATATACTTCTCCAGCTTTTAACATGATCTTTAGACTTCATTTCACCTTTTCATTTCCTTTCACAATCTAACAATACAGAAATACGATCCCTTATGTACTACTGAATTTAATCAATTCCTGCTTGCAAAATGTGCTTACACCTTCAATTATATGTCAAACCTTTAAAACATGTTATCATAAACGTTGAAAACATGCTGCAACCCAGACACTGCAGTACTTGTTTTAATATGCCTGCATAAAGACAGCCTAGTCGGTTTGATGACTGACTCCTAGCACATTCCAATCCATGGAAAAGGCTGTTCTTGGAGCAGCAATGACTACCACCACGTCTGCAGGGAACTTCTGAATTCTGTTGCACTATCCAATCTTTGTCCACAATACTACTACTGAACCCAACATTTTTGCAGTCTAGGATGCCACGGACTTCTCTCCTACAGTTTCCAGTCAAGACACCAATAGTTACTAACTGCAATATTTCTTCCAACATTCTTTTAATTTCATTTTTTATTAAAGCAGAAACAGGACTCTATTAATCCAAATATATTGTGTCACTTCCATAGCAGCCAACAGACAGGAAAGCCTTCTGTTTGCTTTCACACTGGGTCTGTATTTAACTAATAACACACAGGCAACAGGCCTGATTTCCTAGCATTTTTGCTCCAGTCAAGAAACTTCAACCAGGACCATTCCAAACACTGGAAGAACAATTTCAGAGCATCCCAGATGGGCTGTCAGAAACAGGGCCACAAAACTGGGCAGCACCGGTTCAGCACCATGGCTAGATCCCCCCCCAAAAAACCCAACTGTACTGGTGAGGTCTGAAGAGATGGCAGGGGTTAAATGTAAAGGATTATTCATCTGAGTGTTTCAGGCTCCTGGTTTGAGCCCTATCCTCTGGCTTATGCTGGTAGTGGAGCTTGTAACTGTTTGGTTTCCCAGCTATTTTCTTCTTTTGCACACAACTGCTTCTGATATGTTTGTTTTCAAAGACTGTCCAGAAGACAGATACCCCCCTGCATACAAAGAAAGATTGTTTTCATGTCCTTTGGGAGTAACAGCATCTAAAGAATCACAGGAAAACAAAGAAGATACATTAAGACAAGAGCAAAAAAAAAGCCTTTCTATCAAAAAACTCTCTTCCTCTGACAGAAGTTACTGTTCCTCAGTAAAGAACTAACCAAGGACAAATAATTTAAAGCTCCTTTAATTTATTTAATGCTATAGATCTGACCTGCAGCATAACTGCAGAGGCTGTAGCTCTGTATACCACCATATCATGGGAAATTTCAGTGAATTACTTTGAGATTTCATTGAAAAATGTGTTGAAAAGTAATTATTACTTCACAAAGAAAAAAAAATAAAGCTATTGTTGATTCTGGTGTGGCTTAAGCTACCAGAAATACTTTTCCTCTTTAAATCTTGTGTCATAATCAGCACAGGATAAGCTAATTATATTCCACTTCCCACCCACTTTTACTTCGCTAGAACAGTCCAGCATCATTTAATATCACTGGATCTATTTTGGAACAGCAGCCAAGATGAAAAGCAGACTACAGCATTTATCCCTACAGGCAGTTTGTGCAGATAGCAGCAGTCCATGAGAATAAAAACGAATGAATCACACTGAAATGTAGGAACTATGGGCAATTCAGCAAAACTACAGGTTCTTGCAGAGGTTCAAACCAGATCTATTTTCACACTTAGGACAGTCAAGCCTTGTAAAGTTGGTGTCGTGGTTTAAGCGCAGCCAGTAACTCAGAACCAGGCAGGCATTTGCTCATTCCTGGCCTTTTTCCCTCCTGCTCCCAGAGGGATGGGGAGGAGAATTGAAAGAACATAAATCCCATGGGCTGAGATAAGAACAGTTCAGTAACTAAGGTATAACACAAAACTACTACTACCACCAACCAATAATAATAATGATAAAGGAAATAAGAAGGGAAGAGACTATAAAACTGAAAGGGGAAAAGAATAAACACAAAGTGATCCACAATGCAATTGCTCACCACCTGCTGACCAACCCAGCTGGACCCAAGAAGTGATGTGGGCCTTCCAGGTAACTCCCCCCAGTTTATATACTGGGCATATTTCACCCATTTTTCCTTGTTCAAATAGGAATAGAGAATGAGAACATAGGTACAAGGAAACACGCCTGCCAGACTTAGAATGTACAGAGGGAGCCAAGAGGGAGGAATAGATGAGAAGGAAAAGCGGGACACATTAGCTTTAAACCATGAAATAAAAAAATGAATAACAAAGGCATGGCTAAAACACATAATGAAACAGTGATCAAAGAGGACAATTCAAAGAGCAGTGAGAACTATACAATATGTAAGGAAAAAACAAACAAACAACAAAAAATAAAACCCACACAAAACCCCAAAAGCTACTTGATAGAACTGCAGCAATTTCTTCCTAAGGGTTCACCAGCAGCCTGCCTTCAGAAGAGAAAATTCCGTCCCCTGATTGACCTGCTATCAGAACTCAATAGGAAAGGATACATGGCAAAAACCAGCTTGCGGTTATATTCCATTTGCATTCCTCTCCATCACTTTTAATTGTAGCATGAAATAGCTTTGAAAAGTGAGCATACAATCCCTTAAAATATAAATCTAAATACAACTGTTTCTATTTACGTAACTTGTACAAAACACAGTTCTCTTTCAACCACAGGAATATTTTGATTCAGTTCTGTTAGGAAAAGGTGATTTCTGAAGACTTACCATTTATCACTCAAGTCTATGACTGACAGAAAATCTACCTTCATATCACTTCCTACCTTCTAATGATAAAAAGAATTTAGGTATTTTAGCAAAATAAACATGTTGATTTGTTTAAAATTTGTAAAATGGATGATCTTGTGAAATAACTTCTGACTTTATCATGAAGGCATATAGAAACAAATTTAAGGAGTCTGACTGCTGGCCAAAATTACCCAGCATCTCCCCAATCACCCCCACTAAGTGGTGTTACGTTTGGGTGAATGGGATAAGGATATGGGCATGGACAGAACATTTCATCAACAACCACCAAACAACTGGTACAATACATCAAGTTTGAAGGCACAGAGAGGACCTCAAATGCCAAAGCAACTGAACAACTTGTAAATTCTCTTCAGTGACACCCTGCTCCAGATTAAAATCCATGACCACATGCCCAACACCACCTCTGAAGACCATAATAGTCTAATAGATGTGGTAGTTTGAACAGGTTGGAGCAGGAAGCTCCTGAAGAGTGAACACAAACGGTAAGGTTTTAATTCAAAGAAGAGACAACAATAATCAACTGGGAAGCTTTTTATTTAAGCAACAAGGTAAAAGGAAAAGCTACTCTACCAAGCAAGGCTTTCAGACTTCCTGTAGGTGAAGATAAACAGCCAGTGAGAAGAGTAGCAGAATTAAGGAAAGTCGTATCAAGTGATGGTCTTCTCTTCCAATACTTTCTTCCAAATTGTATAAATAACTGCAAGACCAGCAACTAAAAACCACTCAATATTCTGCTAATACCCAGTGAAAAACATTTTTAGTTACTTAAAGTAATTCCCAAACACTCAAAATGCCCATTAGGAATCATGCATCTGTCTCACCTACCTGATTAGCTTGCATTGAAACATCATGATGAGCCTACATCAAGAACAACACAATTTTAGCGTTACAACCTTGCAGGTCGCAAGAAATAGACTGCAGAGCCGTCCTTAGAGAACTTATGATACTGGGGTATAGCTGCTGTTCTGACAGTTTAATTTTAACTTCCTTTGGTTTAATGCCTCTTATCTCAAAAGTTACAAAGTGCACTTAGACTGAAGAATGATTGCCCATGACGCTGCAGTCTAAATTACAGAAAATGTGTGTGAAGCCAGTACCATAACCACATGGCATTGTCAAAAAGTATGTCTTCCGTTTGTATTAGTGAGAGAAAAACATCTTCACAGGATATGTACATGTAAAGTGCCTTACCTGAAAAGACCTTTCAGAATACACACTATTAGACAAGCATAATCCTAAGGAGAGCTAGTTCTGGCAAAAACAAAATTGCTGGAGACAAGAGCCCACTGAACAGCAAGCACAGAACTGCCCACAGGAATGTCATGAGGCACCAAAATGCATGTGCCAGAGAAAATTATCAGCATTTTCACACAGCTTTGTTACAGAACAGGAAGTAGTCTCCATCCAATAGAATCACATCAGCATAACAAATAGCAAGTCCAAATCACCTTTCACAGTCGCCATTATGTCATTTTCTTGATGATTTTCAAAGTATTTTGTTAAGTGTTCTCATGCACATAACTAGACATGAAAAGCTGAAAGAGTTTGAGCTATCATAAGGGCAGGAGGGGAGCAGCAAAAAGCAGTGAGCAATGCTCTTCAACATTCTTAGCCATCTCCTCAGTGTATTAGTTGTATACCCTCACCTAGTCTTAAGCACATAATGCTTTTATGACACCAACAGATCAACACATCTTTGTGTAAGTGAATAAAATCCTTCCTTGGACACTGCCCTCATAAGTTACTCTCCCAACTATCCTAAAAATGGATGACTATGTTATACTCACTGATTCTAGGTCTTTAGCTGTGCAAAAAGGTCAAGGGTTTAGTAGATTTTTTTTAGTAATACTACACTGTAGTTGTACCACAAAGTATGGGGGTTTCCAAGCAACAAAGTATTCTGTTTAAGCTGCACATCACTTTACAAGGTTTCTCATAATGTTTAGAGAGGACCCTCTGTACCCTGTACCAAAATGGTTCCAATGGTTCATATAGTGAAAAAGCTGATAAAGCTTTAGGCGTTTCTCAAACCCTGCAGCTTTGGGAATTTTACTGTGATAAGCAGAGTAAAAAGAACTGCTAAAGCCACCAAACATTCCAGCTATTGCAAGCTCATACTCTGAATGGCCATAGAAAGAAGCTGGATCAAAGATAACTGGACCAGAATCATCCTCAGCTACATTTCCGCCCCAGAGATCTCCATGCAGAAGCGCAGGAACAATTTCTACATCACAGAACAAACTGGGTATCTTCAGCTGCAGGGGGAAGAAAGCAAGATGTGTAAGTACTACATGTCAAGGTGAATGACTGAAGACTTTTAACTGTACAGATGCAAAGCATCAGTTGAAACTTGTTAAGTCAGTTTAAAAAAAAAGCATAAATTGAAACAGCATAGGACCTAGTCAACAGTGATGCTGAGAAAAATCAAGAGGAGTTCTGTATTTCCTAAAAGCCAGCAGCTCAAGAATAGTCATCCAAATGGGTTTTAGCAAAATACAAAATTTAAAACTGCATTCAGTGCTGTTTTCAGTGCATAATATTGACCAGCTTTAATAAGAACAACCACCACCCCCCACTTCGTGATTAGAAAGCTCAGGAATATCTCACCAACCTTGAAAAGATTTCTGCAAAGTAGTACACAAATCACTAATACTGCAGGCACTTAACCATGTGGGTACCTTACATGAAAGGATTAGGTGCAGAACAGAACTCCGTACAAACATTTCTCATTATGAACATGTTACAGAGAATGTGAAATGTGAATCAATCTAGTATGTCCTAAACAGAAGCCAAAGTGCTATTTGGTACACATTCCGTGTGGATTATTACCATAATGTGCAAAAGCACAATAAAGGGCGTTTTAATCCCTAAAGCTGAAGTCTCTTACCAACAGAACCTGGAGCATACTAACAAACAGGAACTTTGTTTTATGAAAAACAAAATCTAAACAGCTAATACGTAGCTATTACTATAGGGAGAACTGAGAGAGTTCCTCCTACCTGCAGTTGTGCCCAAAGTTCTCTTGCTTCCCTGTCTCCTGAATTCTTTTCGATCATGTCCATCTGGGGCTGGATTCTTTGCTTGGCAAAGAAAGTCACCCAGTCATTCTGCCACTCATTCACCTGAAGAAACAGAACTGCAGATATTAGTTCTACACCACACAAAAGACAGATTTTCTTCTTTTGCAAATAAAGCTTTTGAGGGTTATACAGCCTTTGTGCTGCTATCACCCAGGACAGTATATGCTACCATTTAATGGAATGTTATCTTAAACAACTGCATTAGGGGAATAAATAATTCTCCGTAAGTGATAAACCCCAAGAAACCGAACAGCTATGAATGCCCTATGCAGCTGGAAGTGCTAGCCAAAGCACAACTTTCCCTAGCAGGCTGAAGGCTAAACAATGGGTTTTGACTTTTATGAGTCCACAGAAACAAATTTATTTCCATTATGATAATTTGGTTCCTTTGTGTCACTGAAAGGAAAATAAAAACTTAAAATTCTAGCAGTCTGATGAAGTCCAACCTACCTGTGGAAGATAGCCACAGCAGGTAACTGTATGAAAGCCAAATTGATCCACAAACTGGACTTCCATTTGCCCTTGACCTTTACCTTTCAAACCAAAGACAAAAATCCAATACTAATGACAAGGTTCTGAGTATTTCCAATGCAAATGGACCTTAAAAACTAGGCAAGGGTACAATGCTGCCTCTACTGAGAATCAAACAACTGCACCAAATACTTTTTTTATTACAATGGTTGTTGCTGTTGGTTTTCAAGTGTAAATCTTGATGTAAAAGCAGCTTAATTACAATCTCTCTAATCATATTTTGAGATAGCATTATGTCCTTTCAGAAAACGTGGTTTGGGACCGTAAGGATCCCAAACTGAATATATTATTTGCTTACAGATCCAAATAGAGAAAAAAAAAAAAAAAAAAAAAAAATCAAAATGAAGACTCCTGCCTGGGTGTTTCATCCAAATCTATTTTCATAATATCTTTAGTGGAAGAAGACAAACTTAACCTGAAATAACAAAAGGTATTTTAAGTATTTTGCAGATTCTTATGAACTAGGTTAAATTTGCAAACAGCTGTGTACTGTACCAACTGTGCTCTCTTCTTTTTTCAGTTTCTCTCCAAGTTGCTGGTTATGAAGGTGGAGATCAGCCAGTTGTGTTCCAAGCTTTGCTGAATGTCTAAGAAAGAAAAATATTCTTAGCAACACTGACACAGGAATGAATCCAGTTCGTTCAACCCCAGGAGTTTATTAAAAAGGTTGAAAAAGCAAGTAAAAAGAAATCTGCATCTCTAACAAAGTACCTTTTCAAAATATTCTGGTTATAAGCACCTCTTCCTACAAAGATTATCACAGAACAAATTGTACGTACGTGGTCTGACAATACTGTTAAAAGTGAAAGTCAGCTGCAAACATACACTTAATAACAATGAGAAACTCAATTCTAATTTCTGCACGATTTCACTTGCATACAAACATTCAGTAAGACCTGTGAGAAGAGCATGCACAACCTGGTAAGCTTTGGGGCGGGGTGAGTTGTTTTTTTTTGGGTGAACTGTCTTGGGGAAATAGAGCCAAACAAAACTTTTCTTCTTTATCTCTCTGTCTCCTGCTTCTCTTCTCTAAAAGGCCTAAAAGATGGAAGAGTTAGTTGGGCCTTATTTACTTATTTTTAATAAAAGCTTATCCTCTGCAGTTCAGAAAAGTCTTGCAGCAATTACAAGTCCTTCAGCCAGTCACCTCCCATGCTAACAAAAGTATGTTCCTTTCCCTGTCTGACCTCTCACATCGTTCACTGTTCACAAGGCACTGTCATTCAAGGCAAAGTTATTCCTTCATTTGGTCCTGTTAACGCAGGTTGTAGCTGTCCCCTGAAAACTGTCTGCCAAAGGCTGTATTTCCATGCATTTCATCTCAGTCAGCCCAAACCCAATACTATTTCTGCTCTTTCTCTTGAAGCTCACTAAGGGCTCCTCATGAATTAGAAACTCTGCAGATGAGCAGGTCGAAGGATAAGTCTTTAAGCTTGCTGTAAAAGTTCTGAAACTGGAATGAGAAACTGGTTGTGCCCACCTACCTAATGGAATCAGACACAAGTATCATATTTTGATTTACTCAAGGGTTTCCACAGAGAAGGGCATGAAATTTGAAACTATCAAAATCAAGGTGAGAGTTATAAAAATATAGAAATCAGGATTCATTCATTTGGGGAAGTGCCTCTGCATACTCATGACAATCAATATTAAACACTGGTTCTTATATCAAGCACAAGTACACAAAAGAGGTGACCATGCAGGTAATTTTCCTTATTGTAAAAAGCAGCCTTACTTTAAAAATCACCAATTACCAAAAAAAGAAACAAACAAAAAACCCTGAACAAAACCAAAACTGGACAAAACCCTGATTCACTTCTTGATGCATGACCAATTTCCTCAGTAAGGCATTATGAAGTATGTTAGAGTTTGCTGTACAGCTTCTCAGAATGAAGCTTGATTTGCTTTAAAAAAAATTAAAATAAGTTTCTCTTTTTGAAAACAAGTGATTTGATTGCCAAAACACTCAAAATTTCTGGTTAAAGAATGCAAAGATAATACTGTGGTTTACCTGTTTAAGCCTCTCATTTCCAAATGTTCCATCACAAACAGGGTACTGCTGCCAGACAGGTCTATAACTTTGATGGGTTTAGGCACTTTTATTGTCTGTGTTTTCAGGATGGCTTCCAAACTTGCCATTTCTCCCTCAAACATTCTTCTGGCCTGCCAAATATTAAAGGAAAGCATTCATCTCCACGAACATCAATCCCAGGTAAACAAAGCTTTTCACAAAACCAACCAAGGCTGTCAGTGTTAAATAAAAAGCTTTGAGCAAGTGGTTACTGCATTTACAGGTTACAAATAGATGCATACCACCAGACTTCACAGTAATTCTACCATTATAGAAATTTCACTTCATAAACCATCTTCATGGCAGTGACTTAGGTTCTAACACTGTAATTATATAAACAGAAAGCCTTTACAACTGAAGGAGTTCAAACTGCATGCACATATAAAAGCTAAGTAGTATTTTATTCATGGATTATGCAGTAAATGTCTAGAAAGCTATGGCCTATATACATCATCATTTGAGAGAGTAGAAGAATGGTATCAACATTCATAATCTTCATTACTTTGGTGACAGACTGCTCAGTAATGTAGCTGATCTTCAAAACAGTTTAATTTGCAGTCACAGCATGATTTTCCCTGGCCTATTTCTTCCACTTCATGGGGAGAAATAAATAAGTAAATGTCAATGATAGCTACCAAATGTTCCTTACAGCACTTGCGCACGCAAGCCATTAGAAGCCAAGCCACAATGCTTTGAAGACATTCTGAATTCAGGACCTATTGCTGCAACTGTAACCACACCAAGCAAAATCTATTCTCTTGAGTTCCTCCACTGACATCAGTGACACTAATCGCATGAAGAAATGCAACTCTAGAATATAAGCAAAGGTTGCCGGAAAAGAGTATGAGGGGAATCTATGGTATCTGCTAAAACTAAAAGCAAATTAACAGAAAGAGAATATTAGCCCTCTAGTATTGACATATTAAACACAAAGGACAATTTGTAATAGATATTGACTAAAAGTTCCAAAACCTACAGGCAATCAAGAATAAAGAACTGCTGAATTACATAGCCTCTGAACAAGCTTTGCTCAGAGGAAACCAGTAAATACTGTATCTTTGTCTAAAGCTTCATGCAAGGTCAAAGTCAGCTGTTAACTTTAACACAGTAAAAAACAGTGTTTTCTAAAGAGTTCTGTTTTTTTAAAGAAACTGCTGATACACACCCACTGCTGCACACGCAGCATAGCGTTATAATACAGTTTGGCGAAGTTCGCTTTAGTCAGCACTCAGAATCCACACTCGGGCAAAAGCACAGAGAATCAAATGATTACTGAACAGAAAATATATCCAGACCTTATTTTCCCCAAGTCTTATCTTGTACCTAGCTAGACCGTATGCCTACAAACACAATTAACAAAGGTCTAAGTGGAAAGTCGCTGTTGCTATCAATTCAGACTATTTTCAGTCTAATGTGAAGCAGGATAACCCTTCTGTATTTTCACATTTTGCCATCTCAGTGAATCCATGATCAGAAAGCATAGACAAATTTGGAACAGATATGGCTGCATACATGCTTTCAAAAACATCTGTTTGCTATTAAAGGCAAATACAAATCCTAGCTTACACTTGTGAAGCTGTTTATTTGACAGACACAAGTGTAGAGTGCTTTTAAATTAAATTCCACCTGATTTCTGCTTTTGCAAATAAGGATGCCTGCCGTACAGATATGTCTCATAGTTGCTATCTCTATCAAATGCAGATACCTACTTCCAAGAGTAGCTGGCATCAAGTATTGAAAGGACAAACCAGAAAATCTTGGACAACAATTCTGAAGAAGCATAATTTCCAGAGGAAACCTCCTTATGTGCAGGGAATTCCTGGTTTTGTTACAACAAAGACGCATACCCTCAGTAGATAATTTTATACCCTCTGGGTGGCTCCAGACACTTTCACATTTGCAGCCACAGCCATGCCACTTCTACCCCAGGCAGAACACACAAAACAGCATGTCATTGCACCGCATACCCGAGGCATACAGTACGGATACCGCTGCTTCCACGGATGCTTCCCACCCCAGCGGCCTCCCCGCCTCACACCAGGCCCCAGACCCACAGCAGCCGCCAGCCAGCCCCTCACAGGGCAGAAGCCGACATCTAACCCGCCGCAGGCCACCTCCCTAAGGCCAGCCGGCAAACCTCCCTCCACAAAGGAGAGGCCGGAGGCAGCTCCCCACACATCTCCTCAGCGCGGCCGCCCTCCGCCGCACGTACCGCAGCCTCGACCCCATATTACATGCCCCACACCTCCGGCTTGGCGTTGCTCTTCACGAACACCTGGCCGTGGTCCGTGTCATAGCTCTGACCCTGACTGATGCAGCCGCCCCCCAAGTGCCCCGTCGGCCGCAACAACTCCGTGCCCAGCTCCCGCCTCAACGCCGCCTCCATGGTGCCCGCCGGACACTGCGCGGTACTGCGCGTGCGCGGGGCGGCAAGCGGCGGGCGGGGTGGCAAAATGGCGGCAGAGGGTGAAGTGGGGGGTGACGGGTGGGTCGTGGGTATAGGTGACAGTAGGGACCTGCCGAGGGTCGGGGCTTGGTTGTGCGCGTTGGGGAAAGACTTGGACTGAGCCGCCTTTTCCTGACCGGGGGAGGGAGAAGGAGAAGAACCTGTTCTCAGTAACTGACGGGGAGGAGCTGCTGGGCTGCCGCGGCCTAGTTTAGTGAAGCGGCTGAGGTGACGGGGCCTGCCCTCTGCCTTACAGCCCACTGCTGGACTCGGGATTGCCCAATGGGCTGAGCAGGATGTTGGATGATGTTGGCCAAAATCCCAATGCACCTACAGTGGGCTTGTACCGCAGAGAGCACATAAAAATGCTTTCATTGGAACTCGTTTCTCTGGGGTTTGTAGTGAATTCTTTCCTGCTATAGTACAGATTCAGAGGTGCACGTGTCAAAAGATGTTGCACTAGGGCAGTATCTGTGAGAAAGGCAGTGGATAGTGATTTTAAAATACATGGATTTAAGGTGCTTTCTGGTCATTATTAAAGTATATACTGAAGTACTTTCTGTTAAATAATAAACAGCTTGCTACTATTGGGCACTAGGCTGTGTAGATCTGGAGTAGAGAAGTATGTTCTTTCCCGTTACAGTTTTGCTAGTAATTTAGCAAGGAACTTTGTATTTAAAATATGTATTTCTAAGTGTAGAAGCTGCAAGAAGTTCCTACTGATATATTCTCATTTCCCTTATTAGTACAAGATCGTGTAGTTTCATGGTTTTGCAGTTTCTTTAGACATCTGTGGTCTCACTGGTTTATGTCACTAGTTCATCTTCTGCTGTTCCTGACTACCTCCCTATTCACTGTATTGATTTGTCTTGCTTGTGTTTTTTATGAGTCTTACACTGCTGCCTGAGCAGTTAAGACACTTACAGATATATATTTGGTTTTATATAATAGTTTACATAAACAACAGGATGAATTTAAACTTCTTGGTGTGTGCTTTCTAATTTTTAACTGGATTTTGCTTTGGAAGTTTCTTTTTGGGCTGTCGTGCAGGAGTTACAGCTCAGAGGCCTCTAATAATGCCTGTGCGGCACCAAAATAGCAAGTGGCAAAAAGGCTGAAATTATTTCTAGAAGTCTGTGTACCTTTCAATTTCAAGAGGTTCCATCCAGCTTTAATTTTGTATTTATTAATGATATAGGTTTTGTTCATGTAGAAACTGTTATTTTGAATTTGGCAGGATTTCTGGGTTTACAGCAATCCTGGTAGACTGACCACGAATATTTTTGACAGGCTTCTGTGGCCATTTCTACAGAGCCTGGACAGAGCATCAGTGTGCTGTGTTTGTGCCATATTCTACAACTTGTAGGATGTATTAAACTTCTGAGATGCATCGCACAAACTGTGTGCGTGTGCACGATGTATTTGCTTTCTTGGAAAGCACTTGATGGCAACATACTCTCAGGAACCAGGGAGATCCACATCTTGTACACAAAAAATTTCACATCTCAGATTTGTCTCAGAATTGTCAGATTTTGTTTAGTGCATGTTCTAGGACTATTCACATAGCAGATTTGTGACAGAATCAGTGCTTTTTAGAAGTATACATTCATTGTCAGTCTACAAAATCCTTAGCTGACACATGGTAGCTGCAGCTTTGGCTTTTAGCCCCTGTAAATATGTCATGAGTGTCTTGCTTGCAGAATGTTGGTTGGGTGCTATGTATTATCTTGCCTTTTTGAGTAGCAGAGAAGGGATCTCACTTAACAGTGTTGGCTGTAGAGGCCGTTATAATTTGTGGATGTGAGTGAGAGCCTAAACCCCAAGGACTTGTGTCTTGTTGAGAACCAGACATAAATTAATACCACAAGAGTATGGAAACACAAATAAGAGTATGTTTTTTTTTTTTTTATGCTGGAATGTGTTTTCTGCTATATATTGGCTCTACTGCCTGTTTGTGTATAATTAGCCTTAAACCCATGTTGCAAAGGTTGGATTTAGGTGTCTGCAATGACTGATGAAGAGTAATTGAGATTATGCTGAGGGAGACTTTAATTGTGCATTTGGAGTTTAGGAATTTGCAGCAGGTGCTATGGAAATTAATGCTGTGACTTTTTCTTGCACCTTCTTATTTGGAGAGCAAAGGAATGATGTCCATTTGGACATAAAGGACACTTTCTCATTTTATTAGGAAGAATTCAAAATATTAGGAAGAATTCAAACCCCACATTTTTATTAAATGACACTTCCGCAACTTTTGGAAAATTCCATGTCCAATTACTTATTTCTTCCTTTGACAAAGCAATTAGAAGTGAATCATAATTTAAGTAGGTTAAATGGAGTTGAAATAGAATGAAATGTATGGTTCAGTCTTCAAATACTAAGTTATAGTAGAATATTCTGTACTCTCAGTAAATAAATTTTTCCTGCTGCAGTAAAGAATAGCATAGTGAATGTTGTACAAGTACAGAGCAATTGCATTTATTTCTCTAGAATTTAATTGGATTTTACTTCCTTTTGATAACATCTGATCAGACAGGATGTAACAGATGTTTGGCCAAAATTGTAATGTCAAGCTCATTAATTACATGGTGGACAATTAATTACATGGTGATCTGAAGGAGGAAGTGTCAGCTTGTTTTCCAAATTGGAGGTTAAGTCTTCTAGAAAAAACTTGGCAAGACCCACAAAACACTGTATTCCTAAAGACATTGCAGAGCATCCTTTTGCTGGAGCTTTGGGGCTCCCAACTCCTGCAGGTGCTGGAGTGAGAGACAGGATTTGGGAGCTGCTTCTTCACAGATGCTTCATAGATGCTTCTTCCAGCACAAGTTCCAGCTGCAAGCCCTCCCTAATCCTGCTGCATGCCATCTTTGCCCTCTGTGCCATAGATTGCTGTTCCCCATTTGAAATAAGCACTTGAGTCAAGCTCCAAATGTGCATACAGAAGACTACATAAAGAAATGTAACCATATGCTGAAGCAGTTCATGCAGTGCAGGTCTTGCCTGCTGTGTCAAGGCAGTGTGTACCACAAATGGCTGTGTGGGTTGATTTTGGGATATATTCTTCCTGCCTCCACTCTTTCCCTCCATATAGTTTTATTCCTATTTGAATAGTTTAAAAAGCTTGCAGACTGCTGTTGGAACCACCCCCTTCCTCTGCCCTCTTGGGGTTCAGCAGCAATATTTATCTTGTTCTAATGCATGCTGGCTTGTCTGAAAGATCCACGGTGGTTAACTCTCTGTTTAAAATAGTGTTTCTTTATGTGGAGGGGAAGACAACTGACATGCTGGGCTGAGAGTTATTTGGTGAGTCATCAGTTAATATACACATTCTGAATAAAAAACATTGCAGCTGCTAATTTCTGTTTTCTGCTTGACAGTATGTACAAGAAAAGGTAATATCTGTGTGTAGCCTTTTATTGGCTGCTTTATATATATATGTAGATATATATAAAATTATATATATAATGGAAGATATGCATTAGGGCTTTTCAGGCCCCAAGCTGCTATTTGTGTGGATGTATGAGAAATGTGCTGTGGGCTCTTTGTCTTTTTTTCCTCTCCCACAACCATGGCTAAGCCTGGAGGGTGGATCAGGAAGGATGTAGAACTTTCCATTAAGGAAAGGAATGATTTACAGGTCACTCATTGAGATTTGGTGTTAGTACTTGTTTTTCTCTCTCTTCAATATAATATGCCTGAGAGAGAGAAAAATACATTGGGTTTTTGTTTTGTTTATGGTTTTTTTTAAATTCCTCTGTCATCTGTATGAGCAGATAAATGGAAATAAAATGAGAAAATCCATTATAGAAATAACACATTTTGGCCACTGTTCTGATTACGTAGAGATGTTGGAATTGGAGTCATGGGTGTGTTTGTTCATTTGCCAAGTTAATGCCTTCATGAATTAGTTTTCAACAGTTTCTGTACTGATTTCAGGGCCATGATTTAGGCAGCATCTGTATGAAAGTGTGACCAAAGCTATGACTTGTTCTCTAATTTCTGTTTCTGCAACAAGTGAGAACATTTTTCCAGAGGTTGCTGGTTAGGCTTTATCTTTGTACATTTCTGATACAGACTATGCCAGGTTGCCAATGGGTTTTGTTGTTCACACATTTGTGCTCATCAGCAAGAAGTTCAGGGAGAATGTTTGAAGTTTTGGATCATTCTGGTACTAGTGAATAAGAAATGGTGCTCTTCATGAGGATGAAAATGGGGGGGAGTGTCCATAAATGTAGCTGTTTAAGACCATTTTTTACCTTGGGCAGGAAATTACTATTATTATTATTATTATTATTATTATTATTTACAGTTCTGATTTTAGTTTAGCCTAATTCTGTATGACACAGTAAAAGAGCAAATACATGTCATTATTTCTCCTTTAACCAGATGGGTTGGGGCTCAAAAGTGTTTTAGCAAATGCATTTTCTTTTCTAATACTCAGACGGGTGATGGATTAAAGATTTGTGGGTATATTCTAGCTCACTAGTTCTTGTGTAAAGTATAACCATGAGCTGACCTCAAAATAAACCTGGGCTTGGCACAACTTTGTTCTAACCTGATTACATCTAAATGCCAGATAAGTGGAAACACTCAGGAAAGTGGAAACATTCCAGCATTCTGCTATTTATGGCATCAAAACAGACATTTGAAAAGTATCAGTCCTTCATTTTCAACAACTGAATAACTATATATAATTATTAAAAAACAAAGGCAAATGACCTTTAATTGCCAAGTTCATTGGTGTGAAAATGCTGAGATTTTTTTCAGCTTATCCTTAGTGAACTTTAGGAAAAATCGAGCATGCACAGCTTCAGTAGAGCAAGATAGAATTAGTTTGCACTTCAGCTTTTTTTTTCTCATGTCATCTCAAAGCTCTCCACTGAAATTTGTGGTTAAAATCCTCTGACACTCTTTTGTAATAGATGCAGCAAACGGCTTTGATAGGTTGGAAACCTGCAGCAGAAAGAATCTGAGTAAACTGGCCAAGTTTGTAATGAAAGTCTGTGTTAGAACTGGGATTAGAGCTCATGTTTCCTAGTGCCCAAGGCTTTACTCCAGCTGTCTAAAAGTTGCTACCACAGGAGGGGTACCGGTGACTACTGTAACTGCGTTTAGACTGTCCAAAATTCAAATCCAAACTAGAAGCTCTTACAGGTGACACATCTGGATAAAGAACACCTTTCTCTCTGTATGTAAACCTTCAACAGTAAAACTATAGTTCATTGCTGCGAATTTATTATCCCATCTCCAACAGGACTTTGATTCCATAAAGTGATGACTGCATTACAGAGAGGTGCAATTATTGGATGCATAAGTATGCCAGAGGGAAAATTGCCTGTCTGACACTGGGAATGTGGTGCTCTGATGTCTACGGGTGAGTGCTGTGGGACACTTTGTACTCCTCTGTTTGCACAGATTACAGTTACCAAGGAATGATCCAGTGGTGTTCCTGAGTTCATGCTTGCCCTTGCAATCCTGAAATAAAAACAAGTATGTGAAGAGGGTTGAGACTTTTTTAAGGGAGCAGTAAATTGGCATCACATCATGTGTGTACAAACAGACCTTATTAGTCAAGGACTTCTTTGTTTTTCTTTTGAGTTGAAATACAAGGTATAGACATATCTCTCTCAATTTAGGTCTTACATTTTGTTGCAGGTAATACAGAGTAAGGCCTATGTATATGGTGGTTTTACTTCCTCTGAATTAAATGGACTTTTGGTAAAGTGTGTATGGGGTAGGGTTCAGTAGAAAGAGGACATAAAGATCTTTCATGAGGTTGTAATTGTTATGTGAAGGGATACTTTGTGCATACAGTGCTAGTTTTGAAGTTTGTTTCTGTCTGCTTTATATAAATGTTTTTATACCATTTTGACACTACTAAATATTCTCTTCAAGTTTAGGAATTACTCATATTTAACAAGATTTTCTTAAAAGATATTTTTTAAAAGATCATAAAGGGTCTTACTTGGAGCTTAGGCAGTACACATGTACATTAGGGTAAGACTTAAGAGATTTTCCTATAGATCTTTGTTCAGTCAGTTTTCCTCACCGGCCCAACACCTGGGGTTGGGTGCTGCACCTTGTTTTACAAACCCACTGGATTTATTCTAATGGCACATGAAGAATGAAAGTGTGTACTCCAGATATGACCTCTTTCCCCCAGCTCCCTACGTGCTGCTTTTCAGTATGTTTGGCACTGTTGTTAAGGGTAGGCATTAGGTTTACAAGCTTGTACCATGAGGCTGGATTACCAGCCCTGGCTGGGGGCTCGGGCTTGCTGCCATCCCATCAGAGGTGCATCCCCACTCTGTACAAATACAGAATGATGTTTGAATGTGATAGCGAGAGGGCAAATCCAGCCATGAGGAAATGAAAAAAGAACATATCTCTTCTGGCTATGAATATCCTAAAAACTTGACTCAGGTATGCAGTGACTTCTAGGCCTTACGGCTACAGCTGAGGTGTTTGTTCTGCAGGTGCCGTTCGGGTGGTGGTCCTTGCCCACAAAAGGCTATTACTTTGCACAGGCTTCCCCCCACCATTTCTCCACCACCCTACCCGAGTCCGGCCCCGATGCTCTGCCTGCATTCGCGGCACCTACCCCAAACCCTCATCGTGTGCTCGGAAGGGCTGCGGCTCGAGCCGGCGGCTTCCCCGCTCCCTCCAGCGGGGCGGTGCAACTGAGCGCGATTGACGGGGGAAGGAACCAATGGCTGCCCTGGAGTGCATAGCAACTGGGCCGCTGTGTCCTGCTGGGACCGCGAGGGCGCGATGGAGGCCGAGGAGGACGGGGCTAGTGCTTTCCGGGGCAGCAGTAGGCGAGGCCCTCGTGGAAGCGGGAAAGGGATGGGGCTGAAGGTTCGCAGCCCAATGACTGCTGAGGAGGGCGGGGGGCAGAAACGAACCTCCCAATGGTCGGGATGGAGGCGGAGCCCGCTGCGCTGTCAGCGCCGCGGCGGCGGGAGGCGGCAGCGGGGGAGCAGACGGGGCCGGGAGCGCCGCTCCTCCGCCGCTCCTCCGCCGCTCCTCCGCCG
>JASSUY010054946.1:0-48170 GCA_032466535.1 Forpus xanthops
AGGATCACCTCCTTTGACCTGCTGGTCACACTCCTTTTGATGCAGCCCAGGATACAGTTGGCTTTCTGGGCTGCAAGCACACACTGCAGCCGGCTCATGGTTATTTTTTCATTGACCAACACCCCTAAGTCATTCTTCTCGGGGGTGCTCTGAATCTCTTCTCTGCCCAACCTGTAGCTGTGCCTGGGATTGCTCTGATCCAGTGTAGGACCTTTCTCTTGGCATCGTTAAACTTCATGAGGTTGGCATCAGCTCACCTCACAAGTGTGTCAAGGTCCCTCTGGGGACCATGCGAGACAATAATTTGTCCTGAAGTGAAGCAGGAGTGGTATCTCCTTTCCAGAGTGCTGAAGAAAGAGAAAGAGATCTCCCAGGGTAAGAGAAATTCCGGTGTGCAAGCTGGGCAGAATATTATCACTGAGTCTAAATCTGTGCATCAGCTCACTGAATGCCAGCAATGGGTTGCTACAGGGTAAATAGGATCTGTGGTGACTAGAAATATCGTCACCACCACAGAAAGTATGATACAGGTGACCTGTGTCATCTGATGACACTCAGAGTAAAATGTAGGAAGTACCCTGAAATTTGCTACTTTCTGAAGAACTCTGCTTTCTGGCAGTGGAAACAGCCGTCAGGCCTTTCACAGGAGGGCTCTGCAAGCTTTCTCACTCCTGCCTTTACACTTCATTGAAAGATTACGTGCATCTTCCCTGGCTTTTTACCTCCCCTTCCTTGCAGTGAGTTTACAGAATAGCTACCATTTCATGACAGTTGCACCCAGGGGCTTCAGGCTAAGATGATGCTCTATTGTGTCAGAGCTTCCTTCTGACCTGGGAAGATCTCTGGTTCATATAGGGAAGGTCCCCGCCAGAGAAAGGACTAATCGAAACTTGGAAGAAAAGTACTTTTACCCTACTTGGATAATGATGCAGTGAGATGTTAACTGGCCTCTCAGGATCTCAGAGGAACCTATGGCAGGGATATGACGTGGCGGCAGACTCACAAAGCACCAGATCTGCTATAGCAATCGATCGACCTAATTGGCAGATCTGGAAAGTCATGAAATCAGATACAAAAGCCTACAGAGCAAACAGATGTTTTGGGGGTAAATTTGGTTTTGTAGTAGGAAATAAGAGTTTTTTGGCTTTCTCACACAGCATCTGAGACTTAAACCTTCCAAACAGGCTCACCTTACCTTATTCACATTAAGAATATAGCAATTCCCTTCCTTCAAAGCTCTTTCCCCACTCTTAGGGAAGCAGCTGCCTTCACTGAATTCTTTATTTCCCCTCTTAAGCAGGAAGTCTTTTAAACCTTTTAGCTGGGAATTAAACCTCATTGCTTCTACCACTCAAGGCACTTTCCCATTAGAAGTACATAATTGCATTAGCTAGAAGGACAAATTGTCCTACCGGATCTTTAAAGGAGCCGTATACTCCATCAAAGGTATGATCCATGTTGATCATATGCAGTAGCATGGATCCCCCCCTCAGGCAGTGAGATACATAATGCAATTGGATTCCTGTCATCAGTGGTGGCTTGGCTTGCTCAGCATCCAGAGAAATGCCAGACCCACTCCTTTTCCTGTGCCTGACTCCTGCAACCTCTCCTCTCCCACATCCAGGGTTGCTAAGCAACCTCCTTCGAGCAGCAGTGGAGTGAGCAAGAGCTGTCAAATTTATTATTTTTTGTCTTAAAGTAGCAATGCCTTCTATGTAACTAAAAAATTATAATCAGGGATTAATTGTTAGTTGAACATTACTATTAGGTCAAATCTTCCATCCTCTCCTCATTCCCTCATTTGGAATCCTACCTAATTTCAGAAGATCCAGTAAATGGTTGCGCCTGTACAAGTGAAATGAAATAAAGTTCGAAGCTAGCTTTGGTTTTGACCTTTGCAGCAGGTTTGGAAGTGAGGGAACCAGAAGGGTCTCCCACAAGGCTGAATTTAGTATCTGTCAGATTGCAGGTAATTGAAGCTGGTTATGCTCAAGGGATTGTATTTGTCAAAGGCAGGGGAATTATATCTTTAAAAATAAACCAATGTAAATATAATGATTGGCATGTCTAGCCTGTGCCAACTATGGTTCTTAGGAACTGATCTTATGAGGTGGCAGAAATAACTACAAAAGGGATAAAACAGCATTGACATCTGAAGTCAGCATGAAGTAGTGTCTCTTCCAAACACACTACATTTATACACATACATACAAGGAAATCAAAGTCAAACACACATACAAGATGGCATTGAGATGCACATTCAGATTTAAGTTTGCCTGTTTGAATAGTGGATTTCGGCTGGGAGAAAGCAACCACCCATATGCCCTTCATCAAAACTAGTGATCAAGACTCTAATTCTTGCTTGTCTGTATCTGGCTCTGGAGTGTTGTGAAGGTTTTATAAATATTATATAAAGGGACATCATAGGTAAGATTTATAATAGGTAGTATGTAATTGACTCATGAATACAGATTTAACACGCAAGGCAGTTACATCCTGTGTCTCAAAGCAAGTTAGACAGAAAAATGAAGATCACTGTGAGAGTGTATGATTCCCACCTTCATGGGAAATTCATTACTTTACAATGCTCTCATCACCCTAGGACACAAACTATATCCCACACTTCAGAGAAAGGTAAAAGACACAAAGAAATTTGGTTGTTACTGTGAAATTAATCTAAGGAAAATATCTTTCCTGGATTCAAATCTCTTGACTTATGTAGTTGAGTTCTGAGATGTCTACTATTTAGACAATATGGGCTGCAGAACCAGTGGCTTCCTCTGCTTCTGACTGAGATAAAGTGTCATGGTAGTCTCTTCAGCTCTGTCTCTTCAGACTGTTGTCTCTTCAGGACTTTCCTGACCACATTTGGTATTTCAGCAAGTTGCTTGGTCTGGTGATTCATGGAGACACATGGCATGAGGCACAACCCTGGGCTTGGCAAACTGAACCAATGGCCAAAGGCTTTCAGAGAAAGAGACATAGCCCTTACCTATTTCTCTTGAGACCTGAGCCTAGAAAAATGTGTGCAATAAACTGAAGCCTTAATCTTTACATGGTACCCCTTAGGAAAGGAAAAATCAAAATATGCTCAAATAAAACCCTCCTTATCTCAAGCAGAACTTGGTAAAACTTTTTGAATAATAAACAAATAGATTCACACAAGAGTGTGTGTTTGTGAATCCACAATTCAAGTGTAATTCAAGTGCTGCTACCTTATGGGAGTACAGTCTTTGCTTACTGATTTTATTGAAATAATAGTAACAGAAGTGCATGCTTGTGATTTCCAAACTTCATTAACTTGCACTAAGTTTGTATGCACTACACATTACTTGTTCTTTATTGGCTTTTTTGGAAAACAAAGTAAGTAAGTTATGGAAAAGAAAAAAAGCTTTGAGGCCAAAACCACATCAGTGATAATTATGTGAAAAAAATATTGAATGAGGTCATTACTCATCCATAGGTAAATTGGGGAGTGGGGAGGAGGAATGTTTGAATGATTCACAAACCTAGGGGAAGAGAGCTTGATTTTTTTTTTTAGTTTCATCCATTTTAATCAGATTTACTAGCTGTGCATATAATGAGGTGATCTTATGTTTTTTTTGAGCATAGAACATGTATTTCTTACAACAAGGAATAGTTATTAGAAAAATTCCTTCTCAAAAATAACCGTCCTTACCTTTTACACTACTTATCTGTACAGGCAGGTGTGCCTTGGGAGAATTAAATTATGGGAGTCAATAAACAATTATGGAGTAGCATCCAGATGATTGAAAGAATGTTAGCAGCACTAATAGTTACAGAAAATAATGATTCTTCTGTTCCATGTGTATGTCTTTTTATGTCCAAGACATAGGCTTACAGTTTCAATGGTTTTGTGGGTTTGAAATTTCATAAATAAGATCAATGTTAAGTTTACACTGTTGCTGTCTTAGACTCTGGTAAAATCTAGCCTTTGCAGTAGGAAAAATTCATACTGTCAACAGCAAGGAACAAAGATAATCCTCATGTCAGAAGATGGAATAATTTACATTGATTTCAGCAAGGTTTATGTGATGCCATCATAACTCTTCACCAGAAGAATTTGCCATGAAGCTTAGGAATGTCTGGTTCTGATATGTGGCATCTTCTTCTGTCACTAATATTACTATATTAATCTCTTACATATCAATAAAAGTTTATGCAACAGATGAAAGGAACAGCCCTGTTGCTGGACGTAAGAGTAAAGTCCTGGACTCTTCAAAATGTCAAAACTCAGAAGAATAATATTTCAGAATTAGATGGTACCATCTAAGCTCTTTTTATGGCGAGATACATTTAGCCTTTCCACTTGTGTTTTCCTGATCTTGTCTGTACAAGCTCCTTTAGTGAAGACTTGGGCAAGCTTTGGGGCAGGTTGTTAAAAGCAAAGAGCACAAGAAATCACTTTGAATACCATAACTACCAATACAGTGAGAGGAGACCGAAGCACCATGGTACACAGAGAGAGGCAGTAGTGAGGCATCAAGATCCTTAACAAAGGAATTTGTTGAAATTGCTTAAACAGAGTGGGGTTGACAGCAATCTAGGCATACTCATGAAGGATCATAACAAAAAGGTTATTTTTCTTAGGAGGTTTAGATGAAAAATAATCTGCAATATGCAGTGCTGCACAATTTAGAATGCTAATGAAAAAGAGGCTAAAACTGATGATTGAATCTTGTACTTCAGCCACAGGAGAAATGAGTTCCCTGGGCTCTTTGCTTTTTGTAACCTCTGGAGTATCTTTCTGTCATCCAGAATATGAGAACTTATTCTTCAAAGTGTAAGTCTGGGTATGCACTGCCTGTATATGAATTAAAATAGACTGAATGATGGAGGTGATTTAGCAAGCTCTTTGATAGGCTTTGATTTTCTGAGCTTTCTTGAGAAAATATATGAAAAACAAGAAAAAATTTAAAGAAGTTAGAAATAAGGATGCTCTTCTGGCAAGATATACTTAATCCTACAGACTTCTGCCATAAGGTTAAAAAATGGTGATGTCAATATTTCACAATGATAAGTTAAACACCACTATACACCATAATATTATGTTTGTTTTTTTTTTCCTGTGACACTTGCCTATGGCTCTTTATACAAGATGAAAACTCCAGTCATGGTGCTATGTCAACATGGTCCTCTGATGTACAAAAGCTACTGGTGCACTGGAATATCCTTTAGGATTGCCATGGCTTAAGCCCAGCCGGCAACCCAGAACCACAAAGCTGCTCACTCACTCCCTCCATTCCCCCTCACCCACTCCTGGAGGGTTGAGGAGGAGAATGGAAGGAATGTATCTCCCACGGGTTGAGATAAGAACAGCACAGTAACTAAAATATAACACAAACCACAGCTGCTACCACCAGTAACAATTATGATAAGGGAAATAAAAGGAAAGAGAATACAGCTGCTCACCACCCGCTGAGAGATACTCAGCCCGACCCGAGCAGTGACCTAACCCTTCTGGGTAATTGCCCCCAGTTTATATACTGGGCATGATGTGCTGCGGCATGGAATACCTCTTTGGTCAGTTTGGGTCATATGTCCTGTCTCTGCTTCCTCTCAGCTTCCCCTCCTCCCTGGCAGAGCATGAGACTCAGAAAGTCCTTGCTCAGACTAAACATTACTGAGCAGCAACAAAAACTATAGGCATTATCAGTGCTGTTCCCAAGCTGAAAGTCAAAAACACAGCACTGCACCAGCTACTAAGAAGGAGAAAAATGACTGCTACTGCTGAACCCAGGACAAGGATGTATTTTATGCTAAAATCTCCTTTCAATTTGAAGCTGGACAGCCTTGATTGCTCAATTGCTTTCAGTAATTTCTGAAAGGCTGATATCCAGCATATGATGACTGAATGAAAGGTGCTGAATTTCGTTGTCCTCTTGGCAAAATCTTCTTCTGACTTTGTGTAAAAGCAGAAAGAGTAGGTGTACAGCATATTGATCTGCTGCTAACTCCAGGGGGAAGAGTTTTATCCACGGTTGTTATATGGCCCATTTCTTAACTCTTTGTAATAATTTATTAAATAAAATCTGTGGTGCAAACCAATTCTTTCTTCCGAAATGTCATTTTCCCTATAAACCCGTGTGTCTTGAAGAGAGGTGTGCCCTTTAGATATGGATTATTGACAAGGATTTATTATCTTGGAGGACATGCTTTGGGGATCAAGATCTACCTAACAAGACAGCACTTGTTATCACCTTGAGATGGAAGCACTGCAGATAGTTGCCATACAAGCTCATTACCAGGGTTACTTTTCAGGGTCAAAACATCTATTGTAGATTTTGCATTTGGCAGAAGTCTGGATGTCTTCAGAGAAGTTTTGTCCTAAAGGGCTTGGTTATGTGACCACTTACCCACTGTGTGGAGACAGGACATGCTTTGGATCTTCCACTGAACCAAGTAGTGACTTTTGCTTGTGGTAAAGACTGCAAACCTCGCCAAGTCGAGTTAAATCCTGATGGCTTTCTGTAATTGGCAAGTACTCCAGTGAAAACATGGACAGTCCTCAAGTTCATGGACTCCCCTGTACTCCCCAATACTCCTTGCTCAAGCAAGAACGGATAAGGAAGCCTCGGCCCTAGTGCTGTTGACAAGTAATTTTGCAAACATCAGTTAGATTAGTCTGGAGTAGCATTTATGAAAATGAAGTTGCTGTAGCACATTACAATGGATGAGAGAGCTGGGAAGGCTCTGCATAGGGGAAAAGTAAATACTGCTGAACCATAGACTGACCTTAAAGGTTAATTGGACATTGAGTTTTAGCTGTTATAACAATAGATCAGTCATGTCACACTGTAATCGGATCGAACACTTTCCAGTAGGCTTGCTAAACATTCTAACTTGGGAGGCAACTGTTCCAGGAATAATGGCAAAAGTAAAAAATATTCTTTGGTGTATTATGGACATTTATAGCAGTAGCACCACATGTCCCCTGCAAATGTGATCTGTGCTGTTTGAAAGACTTGATTTTGTTTGTTTATTTGCTTGTAACACCAGTATAGAAGTCTGGCTGAATCAAAGTGTTTAACGGAAAAAGGTCAAAAATAAAGAGCTACTTGGTCCAGATCATGACAATAAGAAGCCTTATGAATAAAACCATAGCCTGCAAAAGAGTGTACTGTATTTCTAAATTGAAATATGTAATATTCAAGTATATAGAAAGATAAGCTTAACAAGTTCTCAGACATAGCAGAGGATCTGAGGATAAAACAATTTGCTGCAAGTAAATTGTCTACAAGAAGGACTAAAACCAAACTTCACCAACAACCATGTTCATAATAAGACACTCATGTTTTTGACCAAGGAGCACAACAGAAAAGGAGGGAAACTACATTCCTTTTAAACACCCCCTCTGTGTAGCTGTGCCCAGAAGCATACCCCTGTGAATATCTCCTGACAGAAATTCCCAAGGCTGTATCATACATTCAGCCTGTAATTGATACTATGACAACAGCAGATTTGTCAGCCCATCTATTAGCCTTTTCATGTACTTCTCACTTCTTACCTTGCTTGGAAGGATTCCACGTTTCCTTTGGCCTCATTTGATCTGTCTACTAACATCAGAAATGCTCTGGATCCTTCAGACACACCAAATGCCAATGGAGCATTTCTCTCTCTCTGTTTCAAACCCATGTGTCCATGTGACGTTTGGTGAATACCCTCTGTGGCTGAAAAGGGTATACAGTAGTGTCTGAAAGCCTAGGAGATTCTCAGGCTCCTGGATTCATTCAATTTCTCAGGTATTATTCTGGATTGCCCCAGTTCGACACTGTCCCACGCGGCATCCTTGTCTCTAAATTTGAGATACATCAATTTGATAGGTAGGCAATTTAGTGGATTAAGAACTGACTGGATGGCTGCACACAAAGAGTTGTGGTCAATGGCTCAATGTCCAGCTAGAGACCAATAATGAGTGGTGTCCCTCAGGGATTAGTGTTGGAGCTGTCTTGTTCAACATCTTTGTAGGGACATGGACAGTGGGATTGAGGGAGCCCTCAGCAAGTTTTCCGATGACACCAAGTTATGTGGTTTGGTTGATAAGTTGGAGGGAAGGAATGCCATCCAGAGTGACCTTGACACGCTTGTGAGGTGGGCTGATGCCAACCTGATGAAGTTTAGCCATGACAAGTGCAAGGTCCTACAGCTGGGTCAGAGCAATCCCAGGCAGACCTACAGGTTGGGCAGAGAAGAGATACAGAGCAGTCCTGCAGAGAAGGACTTGGAGATGTTGGTTGATGAGAAATTTAACAGGAGCCAGCAGTGTGTGCTTGCAGCACAGAAAGCCAACTTTATCCTGGGCTGCAAGCAGCAGGTCAAAGGAGGTGATCCTGCCCTCCTTTACTCTGCTCACGTGAGACCTCACTTGGAGTATTGCGTACAGTTCTGGTGTCCTCAACATAAAAAGGGTATGGAACTGTTGGAACAAGTCCAGAGGAGGGCCACGAGGATGATCAAGGGACTGGAGCACCTCCTCTATGAAGATAGGCTGAGAAAGTTGGGGCTGTTCAGCCTGGAGAAAAGAAGGCTGTGTAGAGACCTCTTAGCAGCTTTCCAATATCTCAAGAGGGCTTCAAGGATGCTGAAGAGGGACTCCTCATCAGGGACTGTAGTGATAGGACAAGGGGTAATAGGTTCAAACTTAACCAGGAGAAGTTCAGATTGGACATGAGGAAGAAATTATTTACTGAAAGGGTGGTGAGGCAGTGGAATGGGTTGCCCGGGGAAGTTGTGAATGCTCCATCGCTGGCAGTGTTCAAGGCTGGGCTGGATATAACTTGGGTGGCATGGTTTAGTGGGAGGTGTCCCTGCTCATGCAATGGGGTTGGAACTAGATGATCTTAAGGTCCTTTCCAGCCCTAACTATTCTATGATTCTATGAAATGAATCTCCCTAGACATCTCTTTAGCTAGTAGTAAAGAGTAAAATTAGTACCCAGTCTCTAGAGCATGAAGCATGGATTAAACAGTAAATTTCTTACCATGATTTGTATAACTGCTAGTAAATCCTTAGTTTCAACCATGTTACAATGACAACAGATCATGATCTTTGCTAATAATTTGAAGCTTGCTCATGTATTAAAGCTGGACTTAGGCCAGGGTTCTCCTAGATGTACTTTGGTGTGTCTATGGGTCCTAAGTGTCTAACCTCTAGTCACAATTTAAAACTTTTTTCTTTGTCCAGCTTTTTAAGAAGGATATGTGGATTAAGAAGGATATGAAGCGATACACTTAAAGGAAAGATCAAGAAATTAAATGGCAAATATTAAGCTAAGGAAAATTATAGAGGTGTAATAAGAAGCAAAGGAAGTTTTCTTAAATTTATAATAATTACTAAGAATCGATACTTTTTTAGCAGATTATGACATATGCAAATACTGTACTCCACTAACATTGGAACCAACCAAACAGCAGTTTCCAGGAGGTTCTGTAGCCGTGCATCACACCTGAAAGAGATCTGAGTTTGTCTGAAGATGCTTTATTTCCTTGGGAAAAAAAAAAAAAAACCAAAAAGTTTTACCACCAAGACACAAACTCTTCATACATACTGTTTTGCTCATGACCTCATTTTCAATTCAAGATGTTGTATTGACAGACATATATGCCCTTCTATGTATGACTAGGTCTTGTACAAACATTGAAAGAGACATTAAGGCAATTGAAAGACAATTACTGTAATGAATTGAAAATATGGTCTGGACAAAACCCAAACCAGAATAAAAGAAGCAAAATCACCAAAAAAAAAAAAAAAAAAAAACAAAAACCAAAAAAAAAACAAATAAAGCTGACACCAGCAGAGAGGAAGAAAATCGTACAAAAAAAGATGCAATTGGGCAACTAAGAATGAAGAAAAAAGAAATAAAAGGCCATCATGAAAAAAGGAGGTCCTGATCTGTATTTAACAAGACCATGTTGATACATAACTATGATACAGGAATAAATATGCTTTACATGACAGTACCTGTAGGGCTAATGAGTTCTTTAGCCTCTTTCATAAATCCATGCCTGAAACCAGAAAACAAAATGCTTCAGAGCAGTTTTGCTCTCTAAGCCTATGATTCAGGTGTTCTGAACATTAGTGTGTTCCCCCCTCCCCCAGGCTGTTTCCTTTGGCAGTTGTTCAACTTTTCCATTAAGATTTGTGCATTATTGCACAGGCTGCTGATAAGTTGTTGCACACACGGCTGGTTTTGCCAGCTATTGCTTGAACCTGCTGGCAATTTCCTGGTAGGTAGGAATTAATTCTCAAAAAGAGGGAAAAATCTGTGGTTTATAAATATATCTTTTACTACTCAACCTGCAAGAAACTTAAACCAGAAAGACATTTTTCTTCTGCACAAACTCACTGCCCAGCTTTTTTACTTTCTTCACTCTCAGTAGATGCTTTTCTCAGTATAGCTGCAGCCAACCTCTCTTGGATGAATGATGTCAGACTACACATATGGTTATAGTTATATAGTTATAGTTAACAGTGAGAGTTACAGAACTGCTCAGGTTTTCCAAGTGTAAAACTGCACTTCTTTAGAAATAAGTTGCAAAAGCCCCACTGGAGGCACGCAGGGAAGGTACAGAGACCAAGAAGCAAATTGTGAGCAACCCAGCTCAAAGCCTCCAGCTCTGTCTCACATGTGAAGCTTCTGCCTTATGGAAAAAGCCCACACAAACCATCCTCCCAAAAGCTGGATACTCCTTTCCTTGCTGGATGTGTGCCCTGCTGTGAACACCATATCTCCTAGGATTTAGGAAGAATTACTGTCCTGGGACGTGGCAAAGTGCTTCCCTTTGAGCAATGAGCAATGTAGTAGACACCTCTATGGCTCTAAAATAGTACATCTTCTTCAACCTATGCCAGATTGGTTGGAAATTTCACAACTAAGAACACTCCCAAACTCATAATTTCTAATTCCCTTTGCAACAGCAGACTGAACAGAAAGACATTCACCCTCCAAGTGAGCGTTTAAGGAAAAGAAAAAAGAGAAATCTGGGCAAGCAGCACTCTCTAATCAGCAATCAAACTTCTCTATGAAGCTCTGGAGTCCCTGATTAAAAGCAGATGTGGGTAATCTTAATGAGGGAAAAGATATAGCTGCTGGGAGAATAGAAAGTTTCATGAAGAACCCTTAGCTCTCTAGTAGACCTTTGTACAGGGTTAATAGATTTAGGCAGGCAGCAAGCTATGGTTTTATGCTGTCTTTTATTAATCACAAGAGTTATGTGTTGCAGGAGGAGCACAGCGAATTCATTAAAGCGTAGCCCTCCCTAGCTGTAAGGCTCTAGAATTGAAACACAGCCTTGTGATCACTTTGAGAGATTTAGGAAGCACTTGTCTACCAGTTATCCACGAGGCTGCAAACTACCCTTTTTCAGTTACAATATCTCCTTGAAAAAGTAGGGCATAGAAGAGAAGGATTGTGCCAAGAAAATACTCTAGAAACAAACCATGGTGAGGAAGGCAGTTTTTCCTTCCTAGCTGGTCATGCTTGTGGGTCTCTACCCACTAAAGGGTTTGGGATTGAGGGGGGAAAGTTGTTCCCTTTAGGCTCTTCTGGCATGGCGATCACAGCAAGATTTTCAAAGGTAATTAAAATTTATCTTCACTACTGGAAAACCAAGATACACAGGGAATGCCTTAATTGGCAGCACTGTGGAACAGAATGTTTGCATTTACAAAAGAAAAGAGCAGTGCACACCTTCAATAATGGAAGTAAGTTCAAAAAACACTAGCAGGGGGAACCTCAGGCCCCCAAAAGTTAGAAACTTTTCTCAGCTTAATGCAATGATTTTCAACAGCTTTTGAACTCCCAAATCCTAACAGCACTCTCTAGAAGCGAGGGTTCCATGCAGACATGTCTATTGCATAGATTGTAAGTACATGCATGAGCTGGCATTTCTTCAGATGCTTACCAGGGATATCTCAGGCATAATCATAGATCACAAACAGTTCACAGACCACAGAACACTATTCTTGCATTGGGCTGATATGTTTATCTGTTTCGACATCAAAAGGCTATCTGAACATGTCTGCAATACATATATCCTTACAACAGTCCTATAAAGCAAACAATACTTCAGCCCATATACTGGACATTTCTGAGAGCCATGAATCCCTTTCCCATCTTGCTTATGCTTTCCATGGCTTTGGTCACTATCATGTTGTCGTGGGTTCAGTAGCAGCAGTAATTTTTCTTCTTTGTAGTAGCTGGTGCAGCACTGTGGTTTTGATTTTGGGCCTGGGAACTGCGCTGGTAACACCAGCATTTTCAGTTACTGCTTAGTAATGTTTTGGTCTGACCAAGGGCTTTCTGAGCCTTATGCTCTGCCAGGGAGGAAGGGAAGAAGGGAGGAAGAAGAGACAGGACACCTGACCCAAACTGATCAAAGAGGTATTCCATACCACAGCACATCATGCCCAGGATGTAAAAATGGAAAGCAGAGACCTGGAAGGTGGGGGGGGTGCACTGGTGGTTGGGCTTGGTATCAGGTGGTGAGCAGTTGTATTCTCTTTCCTTGTATTTCTCTTGTATTATTATTGGTGGTAGCAGTAGTGGTTTATGTTATACCTTAGTTACTAAACTGTTCTTATCTCAACCCGTGGGAATTGCATTCTTTCGATTCTCCTTCCCATCCCTCCAGGAGTGGAGGAAAGAAAGAGGGGTAAGTGAGTGAGAGAGAAAACTGCGTAGCTGGGAGGCTTAAACCATGACACGTCTTTTTCCAAATCTCTTCACTTTTTAAGAGATGACATGACTTGACATGGTTAAGAATTTTTTCTCAAACCATTATTTCATTTAAAAATGCAGCTTTATTGAAATTGTACTTTTGGCAGAAGAAAATTAGTTTGGATGAATTTTTAAGCTAAAAATGGACCAGTGCTGTCCAAAAAAATTACTTTGACACTCATAAAAGGAAGAAAAAAGTGCTTCAATTTGAAGTGACTTTGTATTTAAATATTAAGCTAATTTTAGTCAAGTCTTTCTTTTTGAAGTCAACATCTAAATGAATATTTAATGATGCTCAGTATGAACCTTTTCATTGGGCCCTGACAAAACACATTTCAGCGTGACCAGTTTGGGGAAGATTTGTGGTTTGCATTTTTGAGGTTTAAGGTGGAATTTTTAAAACAGAACCCTGAGGTTTGATTTTTTTCCGAGATGAAATTTTATTTTCCTGACTCAATTTTCCCTGCCCTGTTCACTTGGGAGCTGATTAAATAAACAAAAAAGCTTGGCTGTTGCAGCATTCCTCCTGATGATCAATGCAAGTTTTTTTAAATGGCCTTCACACAGCACAGCCTCACAGCTATGCATAGCTGAGAATAATTTTACATATTCAGATATGAATTTAAATCCCAGTTAAAGCAGTTTCTGTTTCAAGGTAGAATATACTTCAGAAAACCTTGAGGAAAAAGCCATGGTCTCAATGGTAAACCGCCTTGTGCTCCATAGAGCCCAAATTTGAAAATAATTTTAGAAGACCTTTTTATTGAACAAGCTATATCGCGATCAGATTTGTTTGTGTTTTTTGTTTATGTTTTTGTTTTTTGTAAATACAGCAAAGAATGCATGGATTCAAAAAAGAAAAACAGAATGAGAAAGGTGTCCTTTTCCTTAAGGGTAAGGAGTATCTAGAATTACCATGTACATGAAATAGCACCTGAAAGAAAGCTTCCTTGAAGCTGGAAGGAGGCTGTTATGAAAATATGTGGTGAACCAGAATGTGTCTGTGCTGAAGCAACATACCTACTGTTTCCCTTAAACAATGAGGAGTGTTTAGGGAAGACACTGGAAATGAGCCCTATTTAGCTTTATAAATGATTAAGAGATAATAATTCAAAATGAATTCTAGTTTGCATAATTTAGGCATGTAATTTACCCCCTAATTTTTCGTACTGAGTCAGCAGTTCTTCTAATGCAAGCTCTTGAATTTCCCCATCACATCATCAGCAGTAGGTGTTCTTGAAGACCTGCTGGGTGATGCTCTTTACTGAAATGGAGCCTTTGGACTTAAGCTTTACCATCTGAAGACTGTTTAAGCAAGTGCCACTTCCAGGCACAATGGTTCTAGTGGTTACTGTGGTTTTGATGGCCTGTGAAGGTACAATCACAAGATAGCCACAGCCTGGGTTTAGTGTTTAGGGCTTATGCAGTGTGTCCTCAAGGACTTTCCTCAGATCACACCAGATAGCAGAGTATTTCCTGTAAGATTTGTTGAAACAGAGAAAAACGTAGTTTGTTAGCTGATATTTATCTGTTGTGCAATACAACTCATTCACTCTAACACAGACACGTATACCTCCCAACTGTGTTTACACAGCAGCTAATTTCTACTTGCAGCTATTGTTCCTAACAATTCTCTAAAAATAAATGTGCCGCCTTTACTGAGGTTGTTAGAATACTAAATAGTGCATTTCATGATCATTTATAATGTAAAAGCTTTAATGAACAGTGCCAGATCGGTCTTGGTATTCTTGTACCACCCACTGCTCAGCTCCTCTCTGTCTTTCCATTGCCTTTATGAAAAAAAGAATAACAATAAATCATTTTATATTTAGAAAACTCATTTTTATCCAGAATGAACAAAAAGGATTAACATTCCTCACCCAATCCTCAAGCACTCAGCTTAGAAAAAGAAAACAGTAGCTGTGACAGGAATTGGAGCAATTTCTGGAGCAGGACCTATCTGTATTTAATATTTTTTGACTGCAGAAATTACAGCAGAGTAGACTAGGATGTAAAATATTATGGGTCACAACCAGGACTTCAGAACAAAATTTGGTCAGACATTTAGCACAAATCTTTATTCTTGAAAAAAATGACATGAGCTTTTTAATGACATGAATCTAATATTCCCTTTTTAAAAGCTTCTCTGAAAGGTAATAGGCTTAAAAGAGTTGTCCCTAATAGCAGCCTGTGGACGTTGACTCAGTATGGATCTGTAGGTTACACTAACCTCCAAGGCTCAACAGGACTGCTTATTTCTATAGCAGGGGACTCCATCTTAGTCCCTTAACTAGCTCAGTGATAAAGGTTACATACTTTTAAGCATGTTTGATGTGAGCTTGCTTTTCACTAGAGCTAAAGCAATTGAATCCAGTGCTCTAAGTTCTGCATAAAAGGGACACTGGCTGAGAGGCATGAATGGCTGAAAGATATTGATGAACAGTGTTGGCTGGCCCAGTGCTTAATAAAAATGAGTCACACCTTGGCAGCTTTCAGGAATGACCCTACAAATAATTAGGAAATTAAACTTACTGGAAGAGAATCTGGTGCAGAGTCAATTTTTATTTTTCTTCTTCCAAATTCAAATTTCTTTTCCAACATCAACAAAATTCCTCCCAAAGAGAACCCCAAAACCACACAGTTAAGCACTCGAGAAACTACACAGCACTGTTGGCAATGATCCTTGTCTTACTTTGTATTTGCCATTTGCTTTTCTAGAAGTGTCAGGGCTAAGTCTCATGTTCGGTAAAGGACAACCATCACCTTTTTCAGGCTCATGCAGACTACCAAACTGAATGTCCTATAAAGAAGAGCTTAGTTTTAAAATCTCTTAAAATACAAGATTTTACTCTTCCCCCCCCCCCACTCCCCCTCCCTTAATAGTGAAATGCTTTTTTGTGGGATGGAGTAATTTAAGAAATTTGCAACCATTTACAAAGTGTATTGTATTGGGTTTGCATGACAAGATTTTGGTAGGAGGAGTGTTAAAATGATGACTTCTGTGACAAGCTGCTAGAAGCTTCCCCTATGTCTGATAGAGCCAAAGCCAGCTCCATGGCAGACCCACCACTGTCCAAGGCTGAGCCAGCAATGGTGGTAGCATCTCTGGGATAACATAGTTAAGAAAGGGAAAAAGTTACTGTACAAGAGCAGTTGCAGCCAGAGAGAGGAATGAGAATATATGAGACAAACAGCTTTGCAAACACCCAGGTCACTGAAGAAGTCGGGAAGGAGGTACTCCAGGTGATGGAGCAGAGATTCCCCTGCAGCCTGTGATGGGCAGTAAGGCAGGCTGGAGGATTGTCTCCTGTGAAAGGGACCCCACACCAGAGCAGGGAAATACCGTGATGAATCCTTTTGTGTAGAGGAAGGAGCAGCAGACACTGTGCAATGTACTGACCACAGTTCACATTCCCCTTTGCCCTGTGCTTCTGCGGGGATGAGGAAGAGAATTTGAGAGTGAAGTTGAGCCTGGGAAGAAGAGCGGTGTGGGGGGAAGGTGTTATTAAGATTTGGTTTTATTTCTCATTACTGCACTCTGATTTGATTGATAATAAATTAAGCTGATTTCACCAAGTCAAGTCTGTTTTGCTCATGATGGTAATTGGTGATTGATCTCCCCCTGTTCTTACCTGCTAATAGCCTTTTGTTAAGTCTTTTTTCCCCTGTGCAGTTGAGCAGGAAACTGATAGAGCACATTTGGTAGATGTCTGGTGTCCACCCAGGGTCAACCCACTACACAACGTAAAGTTACATTTGACAGTTAAGTTTGGTAGGTAGAAAATGAAAATGTTAAAGGGATTTTGAATCCTAGTGTTGATATTCGTTAAAAAGATGGTTTTTTGAACTTTGATAATAAGGTGGGTTTTTCTTATATTTTCTGTGCTTTGCTTCAGAATGACATACACATTTTTGAGAAGTTAAAGCTGAACTACAACAAAATTAAAAGGCTAAATCAAAGTTGAAAACCGTAACAGTTGAAATGAATCATGATATAGCTGTTCTATTTGAAAGAAAGCTCTCAAAATGGAGCAGAAGCGGTGTTTTTCTCTTTCATACACTATTTGGTTTAGTTCAAGTATAAGCAATTATTGCTGCCAATTTTCCAGTTGGATACCAAATCAAAATGGCAGCTGTTCTGCAAGTCACTTTAATCCAGATGATCCATATTTTAAATGGGTTAATTTGTGCAGAGAAGAATTTCTAATCATTGTGAGATTTCAACAGACAATCACTCCCCCCAGCAGTAGAGAGGAGAAGAGATGTTAAGAATTAGCTGTCTCTAAAAGGCATAAGTTTCCAGCAGAATAATGAGATTCTACTGCCTGCTGGTTTACTGTTGAAGACTATAAAAGGAAAACAAGCATTGACATAAAACATATGTTATCAATGTTTGGTCTGTGCTAGTAACAGAGGAGCTGAACATGAGGGTCAGCTCAGCACATTGTTTCAGATTACCTTATTTTTATCCTACCTGTTTGTAAGATATAGCTTGGTGAAATCCAGCTAGCCTCCATCTGCTGCCTTAAAAGCAGAAGAACCAAAATACGAATGTGCATGAAACATACAAATCATCATGATTACTGTGTAACTGGCAATCCTAAAAATGAAAACATTAATAAAAAGTGCACAAAAATAATTTACAAGTAATACAAATGGATGTGGAAAAAAGTAGTTAGTAAACAAGTTTAAAAAGGCAAAACTATATATGTTTCAGACTGAAAGGAACATGGACACAGTTTATATAGGTACACATTCAAACAGAGGAAGAGTTCACAACTTCCCATAGTATAGAAAGGACTTCATAAATATGTAAGTTAAAACAGTTACTTATGTATATATAACATTGATTAACATAAACCAACAGTAAAACAGTTTAAAAATAAACAGCAGGGAACAGGAGCAGTTCACATTTCATGAGTGATGGTAGAAATACAAGATTGTCTGCAAATTTCACTGAGTGGTGAGACAGCCTCCAGAGCTGTCACCCTTTCCCTTCACTCTGGTATCACAGCCTTTTCAGTCTTTCATGTTGATTTTTATATTCTCATTAAATGTTACTTGTTTAGTTTTAGAGTCACATATATAAATACAGATATGTCTTATTAGTTTCCAAATCTATTAAACATGGGTATTTTTTTTTCCTGTGTGACAGAAATAGACATTTAGGAGTCAAGGATGTTGTGGGTATGGTTTGAATGGTATTCTGGCCAGGGGTGTAGAGGTGACTTCTGGAGTAAAGATCAAGCACATGCAGTGCATCTGAAAGAAAACAACTAAATCACCCTTTGCACCCCTCCACAATCTCCTAATAGGCATGCACAGTATATAGGGAAATTATATAGGAAGCAAATCTATCATCTCTAGAGGCGATGCTAATTCAATTGAATGAGGCAGGAAAGTCCTGAGAGGTAACTGAGCTAAGGTAGCTGTATGGAAAGTTAAGCTTGCGATACAGTGGCATAAAGATCTGCAAAGAGTAATTACTGGAAGGGGAACTCAATTAACTGGAACAAACAACTGATTTTGCAATTAAGGAAAGCCCTGTAAATCATTACAAACCTCTTGTCATACAGCATTTCTCCACAGTCCTGCTGTAGTGGCCTTGCTCTATCAGCTAAGTTAGGGCTAAGCTGCAATCATGGTTTCATTGCTGTATTATGAGCTACTAATGATGATCACTTGTGTACTTTCCTTAATTACCTTGAACAACAAAGCACATCTCTAACCCTTCATTTAGCGTAAAAGAAAGTGCAAGAAGTCATACAAAATCATATGGAAGTCCATATAACACATCATACAGCAATCCATACACCACATTCAGGTTTACGGATTTGCATTTGTACCTTTCATACAAAAGACCAGCTATGCAAGGGAAAGCACAAAGTTCCTTACCTATTAGATCATTTAGCCAGATTGCAACAAAACCCAAAAGTCTTTTAAAAGGACACGCAGTGATAGGACAAGGGGGAATAGCTGTCAACTGACAGTAGATTTAGACTAGCTATTAACAAGAAATTCTTTACTGTGAGGGTTGTGAGGCACTGGAAGGGAGTGCCCAGAGAAGCTGTGGGTGGCCCATCCCTGAAAGAGTTCAAGACCAAGTTGGACAGGGCTTTGAGCAACCTGGTTGTGTAGAAGCTGTCCCTACCTGTGTCAGGGTATTGGAACAAGATGATTTTTAAAGTCATTTCCAAATCAAGCCATTCTGCGATTCTATGAAATTGTTGTATTTGGAGATTTCAGTCCACTCAGACATCATTAGGTAGAAAGCTAGATTTCATTTCATTGATTATAAGGTTTGCCTCTACTTGGAAGAGAGAGGAAGAGAAAGAGAAAATATCTCATTTCATTATTATTAAGAATAGAGAATAGAGAAAAAAAGAGATTGGTAGAACAAAGCAGAATAGTAACAATATGTGAGAAGTAGAGGTTGTACCAACTAATTTGGCAGGACTGTCTGGAGGTAAGATTCCTTGAAACTTCACCTTTATGAGGTTGCTTGCAATTGTTTCACTAACTCTTTGTGATGAAATTGCTGCATTGGACTCCTCCTCTGGCTGAGAATATTGGTTTTACTTAGTCTCAACAAATTCAAGAAAAGTAGTTACACAATTTATGAGACTTAGATAAGGGGGTAAAAGAAGGAAATAAAATGTTTCTGCAGCATTTTGTCATTATGACTACCTGCAAAATGTTCATTAAAAGAAAAAGAATCCCAACCTGAGTTATTTCCTCTGTGAATTTCCCAAGGGGATTTACTTTGTTTTGTTTTGTTTCATTTTTTCTTTCAGTCTTTATAAGTCAAGAGAACTTTGTTCCAAAGGCAGCACCTACTTACTCAAGCATGCTCTCATGGTGGCTGGGCCATCAGTGACACCTGGAAAGAAGAAGCCTTTTTCCCCATCCTCCTTTCTGCCATAGAGAGATGCATATGAAACTTCCTTCTGAAAGAAAGCTCTTCAGTACTGACTGCTGCAAGTAAGAAGTGCCATACTGAATGCTCTGAAGAAATGCCATCTTTTTACCCATTGAACAGTACAGGCAGCTGTTTCTTACACTGCCCCTTGCCCCACACTGGCAAAAATAATCTCTGAGGAAAGTATGCCTTCTGTGGCCCATCAGTCTTTGGCCTGGGTTTAGAGAATCTGATGATTAATGACAATTCAGGTGACAGCATTTACAGTAGAAACATCTGGCTGGATGCTCTGAACTGGATACAGACCCACCAGCATGACCCACCATTTGCTAACATGCAAATGGAGTTGTATTTCAGAGACTGCTGGATCATTTATCTTCATTAAGCCCCAGCTGCTAAAACCAATAATAACTAGTCTGGAAATGGCTGTGCAGAAAAGGAAGTACTGAGGGAATAAACAAATTCTGAGAAGAGGAAAAGTGCCGGCTGGAGGAAAATAAAATGTCTTCTTCTTTGAAAGTATTTGGAATGCTGTGAGGACATTTCTGTTGTGTGAAAGTGAATACAGCTGGCAGAGGGCAAGCCTAGCAGTTTTCCTGGCTCCCCAGGCATGGGTTGCACTATCTCTTGCTGACTTTCCATTGTTATTGACAATAACAACTTGCATCCAAATGAAGGAAAGTCTCTGATGTTCCCCTTTATCCTGTTTTGCAAGAATGGCACCTGAAATCCCTCTTCTCAGGGCTATGAAGAAGTTTTAACTTTAAAATTAAAAGATTCCTGTATCAGCTAAGCACAGCAAGGCTCTGGACAGTCCTCCAACTGGATTAGTGGGGGAAGGATCTAACTCATTTAAAATAGCCTTGACAAGTTTATAATGAGCTTCTATGAAGAAGTAGCCTCAGGTCACAGAGAGCTGGACTTGATCCAAAAAAATTTGGTTTGTTCCATGTTTTAAATGTGCTGAAGTCTGTTTAATTGAAATGTAGGAAGATGCGAATACCTTTTCTTTCCACATTTCGGCATTTTTAAATGAACAGCATCCTGTAGTTACTGAGAAAACATACAAGTACGCAACAGCAGAAGAAGAAGAAATAAAAATTATTAAGAAGCAAAGAAACGAGATTTAGGTTAATTCAGAGGACTCTATTTTTTATGTTAAGGGTAACATACGTTGACCAATAATTCACAGGCTGCTGGTGGTCTACAAAACCATTCTAAATGGCTCAAAACTGTTCAAAAAAAACCAGTGTCAGCCTCCTATAGCTAAAATTTAGCTGTAACTGTGCATAACAGACTGAGAAATGCAGAGCGTTATCAGCAGTCTGTGATTCCAAAGGGCTGTAGCTCAATTAAACAGCCTTCATGAATATGATCATTTCTATTTTACAATTAGGATGAAGAAAGGGAAATATAAAGGACATAGAAGAGTGAAGAGGCAAAATCAAATAAAAAATCCAGCTCATCTGCATAGCAGAGTTTGTTAATGTATAGGAAGGCATGACAGGCACGGCTGCCAGACTTTCAGAGGACTGGCTTGGCTAGGTAGTCTCCAAGAGCAATGCTGATGATGCTATTTTTTCTGTTACTGCTTGGAAGCAGTTACAAATATATATATGGATCGAGTGAACAGGGAAGTGTGGAAGATTCAAGAAGACTTAGTGCAGGAAGGGGAGTCCTGAGATTACAAGCAGCAGCAAGAGAGGGGTGACATAAAAGTAAAAAAAGAATCAAACAAGAGTGACTTCTCAGGAACCAAGTCTGTTTGCTGGAGAAGCTCAGGTGGTCAGCATGCCTTTCTGGATTACTGGTAAGGAAGATTTGTGCACCATGATCCTATTCAAAGCTAACACGAGCCCTATATAAAGGAAACAGTGCTCAATTCTCAGCCAACTGACCTTGCATGAAAGATTAGCCTTTGTATGTGTAACTACCAGTCACTGGGAAGACCTGATATAAGCCCTTGTGCACATCCACAATATTAATAATTTCATTGTTATAATACAAAGTTGCTATTCATTCCTGGAGAAAAATCCACCACAAACTTCAGCATGTTCCTCTTCTTCCAGTGAGCACCAACCATCAGAACTTGGTCATTAGTACTCTGCTTCTTAGGAGCAAAACACTTGAATAATAAGCAGCAGGAAACCTGCACAAATGCTCTCCATTTGAGGAGGCTATGAAACAGATGGCTTGGTTATAGCATTGTTTCCCTCTGCAATAAAAGTGTTGTTTTAATTCTGTAAGTACAGCTCATCTATCTCAGCCAAGGGGATCCTAGAGGCTTTGTCAGTTTTGTGTGTTTGTTTGAGGGCAAGACAGAAAAGTTGTTTTCTTGCCATGGAAAATAAATGTGCTTCAGTACAACAAAAACAAAGGGAAAAAAAAAAAAAGACATTACAACCAGGGAATCAATGATTTTTCATGCAGGAGAGGAAGCAAAACATAAAAGAGGGTACATGGGGAAACAGCACAGGCAGAGCCCCATCTTGTGGCAGAAAGTCCGATTCATTTTCCTCCAGCTTTGCATGAGTCACCACTTCCCAGCGACAATGCTCTGGGATGTTGCCCTGTGCACCTGGCCTTTAAATATTTAAATGTATTGGACTACAAGATATCTGCTCTTTGTCAAGCATCTGCCTATAAACAGCTTTCTAAATTGCAAGTCTAGACCTCACCAGTCTAATCCAGAAGAGAACAGGAGAAATTGTGTAGTTAACTTTCCCTTTTCTTGCAGAAAAGAACCCCTTTTGCTAGGAAGTCATGATGAGTCTAGAAAGGAACTCAAGTAATGCTGAGCTTTTTCGGTGTTTGTCTGCTTAGTCTGGGAGTCTGCTGTGGTCTGGGGCAGGAATACAGCCACATGCTGTCTGCTGGCTGCTCTCTTGCTAAAGAACTTATCCAGCTCACCCTTGCACCCAATTCAGCTATCAAAGTAGACATTGCTCCAAGAAATTTCATATTCCAGAACAGTCACCCCTCTCAGCTTGCTGCAGGCAGACAGAAAACTATCAGTCAGTGAGCAGGAATTGCTATTTCGAGATCTTCATGGTCCCAGAGCTACAGGAGTGCAATGTAGAAATAGGTTTTTTTTTGTGTCCAGGTCACCTTTCCTAGGATTTCCTCCTGTAAATACATGCCAAACCATCTACTGCATGTGGAGGAGCACAGCAGCAAAGAATTTGCAGCTAAAAATGTATCAGTCATATCTATGGGACTGTGTGAAAGAGGTCAGAGCTTCATTCACCTTTTGTTCTAACAAATATCTAGCTCTTCTAGAGATTTTGGCACATTGCACTGATTCCAAAAGAGGTGAACTGTGAGATGAGAATTAGCTTCCTAAATACCATAAGGTTCTGAGGTTTCATGACTAGGGATATTCCAGACACAAGGATGAATTTGTCTGAGTACAGCTTACTTCTGGAAGGGTCTGTTTTAGGTCTCAAAAAAAGATTGGAAATCATTAAGAAGTTCTGTGCTGAGCCTTCTTTTGCTCTCTCAATTCTGTTAATGATCATTTATACATGTAGAACACGTACTTCCATGTCATTTTGTTACCTTTGCATCTAAGAATGAAGTAAAATTAATACAGTAAAGGTCCAAAGTTTTTGCTTACTCATAAGATTACTTGAAACTTCTGTCAAGTTGTATGGCTCATTATGAACTTGTGCCAAAACTTGTAGATTACCTCCATTCATCCAGGCGTCTTCAAAAAGATATTCCCTGAAAACAGATCGGTGAATCACCTTCTCATTTATATTTATAGCTCACATAGAATCTGTGGTGGCTCACTTCTGCTTTACTATAAGCTGAGGGTACAGCAAAGAGCTGACCAGAATCCTTCACCTCCCATGGAGTTCAGTATGGCTGTGGCCACAGTTCACTAGTTAGGAGCCTCTGCCATGTGGCTTTTTCATGTTTCCAATTCAGTTCCTTAAGGGTGGGCATTTACATTATGAATGGCGACTTATTAGTGAACTAGCAAATAGGTTTCAGACCTGACATGGAAAAAAGTACTGCTACATGAGGAGCTGTATTCCTAAGATAATCTTAAATACTTTATTCAGAAATATTTTGTGGTGAATACAGCAGACATCACATCCCATACACAACAGCTGGATAAGTATCAACCTTATTTTTTAGATTTTTGCCTATTGATTAGCCTAAAGGATGTCAGACTCTGCTATATTATGCATGCTACAAGCAAGACTTGAAGAAAAGTGTCTGGCCTAAGGGTTTTGAGGCTGAGCACAAGAACAAAAGAAAACAAGAAGATGAAGTCCATAAACACAGCTGGGAAAAGGGTACAGTTTTTTGAACTTACAAAATCATGCTTCACACATTGGGTCACACTCTTTACTTCCTTCCACTCTTTTAACCTATACTTTTTCTGCCAGTTCTTTCCTTAGGTGCAAAAGATTTTGGCTTTGTATGAGAGATGGCTGGAAAAAAATAAAATCAAGGGGTAAAAACTAAAACTGATGGTGGAGTCATGGATAGGAACATTAGAAGGGCATGCACTGGAAGGCCATATGGCACCGGGAAATCTCTGGATTTATGGGCTGGCTTGCTCAGGCAGAGGGAAGTGATGTTTGAGCATGCTAGCACTTTATTTATGATACAAAGTATGCTGACACTTCTTTTTTGATTCTAAGGGAGTGTGAACATCTCTCCTAGAAACTTCAAGGGATGTAGAGGGATCTTCACTAGTAGAAAAGTAAAGCACAAGGGCCAATAGTATGAGCAGACTGTGGATGTTTCCCTGTTTCTGAAAGAAACTATTTATTTTTTTATTCAGTATTTTTCAAAGTTTTCTATTTTCTGTTAACAGGCTTTTAAGAATGCTTCACAAGGATTATTTTCAGAAGGTCAGAAAGTGGTATTAGTGAGGTTTGTTTTGCTGAGCATCCTTTGAATCCTTTGTTTTTCTACAGTAAACAAAAACTTGAGAAATCCCTAATTGGAATTAAATAGTTCTTGTGGACATCCTGATTTTTTTTTAAAAAGGGCATTTAAAAAGAACAACACTGCTATGGGCACAAAGTTTCAGCTTGGCTTACTAATGCTTTGGATAAATTTGCTCTCCGCATATTTCAAATGTGCTATTTGCAAGTCTGTTTACCCAGTACTCAGTTCAGGCTGCAGTTAAATGATATTCTTTACAAATAATATTATTCATTATGCTTCACGCTAGCTATTCTACATGTGTTTTCTTTGCTGATAGTTGCTGATGCTCACATTTTGTTGCATTATGCAATGAACTTAAGAGCTTTACCTGAGCAAAGGTCTTGCAATTTGTGAGGGCCAGGACCTCCACCAGAAAAACATGTCAGTGTGCTGTGAACTCTGTCCCCCGAAGGCAGAGCTAGGAATCGTTGCTAATAGATGCAACTACACCAATCTAAATGGAGTATGTTTTACCTTTTACAGTAACTTTCAGTCAGCCAGAAAACTGTACAATAGCAGAACTCCCTTGCCTTTCCAGATATCACTTTCTCCTGAATCCCACAGCCTTCTCTGCACATCATGTAAATTTTCTTGCCTCTTCCTGTCTTGCTCCCCACCTTTTCCCAAAATACAGTTTCTTGTCTTTTGTCTCTGTGCCCCCGCTCCTTACTGCTTCTTCCTGCTTCATTGTTGACCATGTGACTAAACACTTTTAATTTATTCACCACGGATCAGCTTAACACTGCTTTCTGTAATTTGCACCGTATCCTGCCTGCTGTTGAGTATCGTTTAATTCTGTAAAGCTTTCCAAGTTACAAGCTGCTATGAACTGTGTCATCTTGTATTGGCATCTTGAATCTTTAATAAAGTTGTTCTCAAATAATGTTTCAATAAATGAAATGCACCTGCTGAGATGAGATTCTGCATATCATCATGATGAGCAATGGCATTCAATGGGATAGGAGGTAAAAACAAAGAGAAGGATAAAGTAGATTAGAAAGAAAGAGAAAGAACCTTCTCACTAATTTTTTACATTCAGAAATTCCAGTTCTTTTTGTCTGAGATTTGTCACACATAATTGTCAAATTTAGTTATTTAGAACACGCATCCAATAATGCATTAAGTCTAATTCCTTGCGAAACTGTCAAACATGTGAAAAGGAATGGTGAGAGAAGCCCTGGAGGGATTTTGTTAGCATGACTGGAATTCAGAAAAAGATTTGTGCATCCATACTGAGGGCTTGGGTATTTGCATATACATGTAGACCTGCACAAGTATTTATACATAGATATATATACATTTGCATACTAAACAGAAGCAGAATTCCTATGAAGAGAATAAAAAAATAGACAGATGAACACTACCCCCTTTTAGGTAGGAAAAAGCCCAGAATATTTAATTTCTGACTCTGTAAATTGATACAGTGTTGATGGGAAGATTTGTGCTGACTTATTTGTAATGAAAAAGTGAGGTTTGTTTTATGTGAGGACACATTATGCTATGGATGCTCAGGCACCCAGTTACAAGTGAAAATCAATAAGTAAGAGTTATGTTCACCTCCTTAAGAATCTCAATCTGAGCATCTGATCCAAGGTCCATTTGTTGGTTTCCATGGACTTGTGAACAGGTCTTGTCTCAAAGAAACTGCAATAGAGACAAGGTCAAGATCTGCTGCTCAGTGAAGGGAAGAAAATGAGTTAAAGCATTATTGCACTCAGCTTCCTGGCAGCTTCCCTGTGTCCCCCAGGATGCTGCAAAGTTCACAGCTGAGAACAAGCAGCTAAAACATCTGAGCACAGGGATCAGGCAGAGTTAACCAGTTAGAGAAGGACAGTGTCAGGACTGGAGATAGCTGGGAAGTAGGAAATTAGGTTCAGGACAAGTACATTAAATTAACAAGACTAGCCCCTATATTTCCACTGGTTCATTGTTCATGGATTGGCACCGATTCACCTCAAAAAGGTGCAGGAGGTTCAATACACCAGGGCTGTGCTCAAAGGATCTGTTGACATACCTGAATGACTGGGGGGAGTCTCCTAGAAGCCAGCTGGGGAGAAGCGCACAGCTGAATGGCCTCAGAGGGGCCAGAAGAGCAGAGGAAGCAGCAAAGGATGTTCCTTATCTCTGTCGACTTTGAGAGAGTACAAAGGAAGTGATGAAGAAGGGCTTTCAGAGAACACAGTTCAGTAAGACAGTTATGACTCCTCCCTGGCCTGTCCCCTCCTCTTAAACTAATGAGATTTTCATCCACTCAGAGCTGTCAAAATGCATGGAGAAAGGAATGACCAAAGCAGACATAAATTTCATATCTAAAAGCACTGAGATTTTGAAGTCCACAAGACATGGTGGAGCCTACTCAGTAAGTGGCACTCTTAATTTTCCTTTAATTTTTGCCAATCACTTCTGGTGTCAGTGATTACATTATCTTTGTTAGTGTTTTCTTTTGTTAGTGACTTTTGGGGCTGCTCAGGCATATTTTGTTCATGAGATTGATGTGTCTGGATTCTGTTCATGTTGTTTTGTACAGTATATTGATAAAGCCTCAGACTTTAGGAAGAATAAAGCTGGGAGAATCAGCACAGTTACTAATAACTTCTGCTAATGGTGGTGATTTAGAGAGCAACCATAAACTAAATCAGGTACGTTTAATTTTTTGCCACTATAAAATACTGTTCCTAGTTGCTGGCTTTACTCAAGAGTATTCTGAAAACCAGAACTAGAGAGAAGCGATTAATATTATGCTTCTCAGGTGTTGATCAAATGTCTCCTGGGAACAATTTCTAATATTCAGAATAAAATTAGAGCCTGTGAGAGCTCTGCCACCCAGGATTGGAACTCTTCCACTCCCTAAATATTCCTTGATTTTACCATTTCTGTCTCTACCTGAGAATAGATGATAATTTCACTGAAAAGGAACCTTAATAGCATATTTAAAACTTCAATGCACCCTTTCTACTCCAGTTTTGGACTTCAGGAGAACTCACTACTGTAATATCACTTCTGGGATGACATATATATGGTTCCTAGTGAATTACTGCTGATCCTGAAATGCATCATCTTCTGTCATTCCAGATCTGTTCCTTCACTCTCTTCTGCTTCTGGTATTGCTGTAGCACCTCAGGACCTACTGTCTCAACGCTACCCCATCCTAAACCCGCTAAAACCTGAAAAGGAAATCTTCTTGCTGCTGTAGATATGAGTTAAGTCATGTTTAGCCACATGTTCTCAGTTTGTCTAGGCCATATGTTCTCAGATAAGTCAGTGCCAGTCTGTCAGCAGATTTCAAAGGGTGAAAATTTCCTTTTTCTCTGTCTCAAGATATGGACTGAGAGTTTCTGAGATACTGTTGCATGGGAAAAAATAAAACATAATAAAAGCCTTATTTGAAACTGTTCTTGAAGAGGTTGCTGTAGACAGAGCTACTACTGACCTTGGTATTGCCCCAAGCTGTCTGTATCATCCCAGCAAAGATGTACAGACATTTCCTCTTACACATAACTTTCAAATCACTCATCAAAGTATGGACTACACTGTGGGGTAGGAGCTAAGGTCTTGTTGATCTTCTCAACCTGTTTCTGCTTAGCAAAACACAGTCAGGCAAAGTTTAGATCTGTACTGTTTGCTTGATGTAAACAAATTACATTGTGGGTCAGATGATACATGGAAAATATCCTATTAGCTTGACAGCCTGCAGTGAGTATCTGTCGGTTTAGGAAAGGAAAACAAAGACGCAATATTTTTGCTCAGTTAGAAAGTGTAGGTTGTTTTTTATCATTATGTACACAGAATTGTGAAGTCAAGTTGTAGTAACCATGAGGCCAAACAGCGTAAGTGCTAAGGTAAGCATAACAAAATTCTGGGTAGCCAGTAAGAGTTATATCCTAATGAGGCAGGCAGCATGGTGAAGAGATGCTTAGGAAGTAAATATGTAAAAAAGCTGCAATAAAGTATGAAAGCCAAGTCTGAGGTGGTGGCTGTATGGAATTTTCTACAGGACAGTATTTCTAGGTGTCATAGCCCCCATATCTGGCAGGCTGTTTTCAGATAAACAAAGTGCAGAACAGCTTTGATGTTGGAAATATGCAGAAATTTACTTCTGCTTCCTGATTTGTTCTTAAGCAAGCCTGTAGCTTTGTCTAATAATCTTTGTGTGACTGATTAGAAACACACCAAACAGAGATAAGGTGTAGCAATAGTGTTACTTTATTTCAGTGTTATCTATTGCTTGTGATCCAGGTTTTCCATAATATGGCCTATTGATAAAAAAACCTAGTTGACTCTTTGCTATCAGTGAAGTTAAAGCAGGATTTTATTCAACTCAAATCTCCCTTTGAATACCATTGTTAGGAGGGTGACGTTTAACTCTGTCCTAGGTAATGCAATCATTAGCAGAACAATAAACAAAAGTGATCCTGTCCCTTGCTGAGCAGGGCAAGGTGTCTTCACCTAGATAGCCTTTCTAAGGGGAGCAGTGCAAAGAAGGGAAGGACAGCATGTCCTGTTGGATCTAAAAATAGGCTACAGGCAAGCACCATACTACCTAAGAAAGGCTATGAAGCAAAGGACAGAGTCCCAAAGCAGAAGTTACTCTTGATAAAAGGAGATGCCTCCTCCCAGTGATGGCTCATTGGGGAAGACTGCACCTGCAAGGGATTGTTTGGGATTCAAATGCATATTCTCTGGCAAAAGATTAATCTAAACCTTTCTGAAACAGTTGTTCAGGTATCTTTTGTTTCATGGAAGTCTGCAGGTGGGTTAACATGAAGTGTTGCAAGCTAAAACCACATGTTGCTCTATTTTATACCTCAGGGCCTTTTTGCTGCTCAATGCCTGTTGAAATGGAACAGACCTAAAAGGAATGTAAATTCATCTTCTTTCTCCCCTTGCTTTAGTCTGTTCTTCAGAAAATAATATGATATACAGAGCATTTTCCTAGGAATTTATTTCTCCTGATCTCCTCAAAATATATTTTTTTTTATTACTGTTTTAGCTTGTAGTCTATAGCTGACTTCTATTGCCTAGAGTATGTGAGCTTGCAGCAAAACTCATCTAGCCTCCTAATATCTGCCCTCCTAACAGAAGTAGGTAGTTTTCCAGAAAAAGAAATGGACTCCTAAATTCCCCTGAAATGAAATGCCTGTTTTCTCTGAGCCTCACTGAAACGAATAGGAAGCAAATAGTTTCATAAAGCTTTAATGACTTATAAGAAGTAGTCATATAGAGATTTGACCAGGGCCTGAAGGATAGCAAGGAACACTTTAAAAAATAGAAAACCCTTTTCACTTTGCACTGGTGACTCTTTCAGTGAATAAGTCATCTTCTCAAATACTTGTGCCACTGATGAAACTAGACCATGTCATTGAATTACAGAATCTTTGGTGAAATTAACAATCTTATCCTTTATATCTCATCTTTTATTAAGATTGCATATTGCATTCTCATTCTGTGTTGGCTACATTTTAACTTGTGATTCAAAGAAGTTCTGCCTAGGAATCAGTCACTGCAATATGCTAAGCTTATATCAAGGATGCTTCCCTCCACTTACAATGCAAAATTCAAAGTCTTTATTAATATTTTGCAGTATTTTTGCATATGTCTTGTTATGAATATAACTAGATTCCTGTTTAGCATATGCATCAGTAACATGCGATGCAAAGGATATAAGCTTAGTTACAGAAATATAGCTGTATAGAGCACCTTACAAAAATAGCTAAATATTCTTTATCTGCTTTAAAGGTAACACTTCTGAAAGCTGTCAATGCATAAGACAAGTTCTGAATCTAATGCGCATTGCTTTTAAAGCTACTCATAGGAAATGGGATGGAATCACAGTCAGTTTGTGGGAATATTTTTTAATTCTTTTTCATTTGAGGTGCTTTGACTCAGTTTAATTTCCTTTTCAAAGAGCAAGAAGCAAGATTCTAAGAATGCAATGCTTTCTCTTTTTAAAAATTATAAAGCTTTATTTATTCGTTTGGAATTTACCATTTGTCCACTTACTGTTGGGTTTGATTTGGTTTATTTTTTTGGGTTTGGTTGTTGTGTGGGATTTTTTTCCTATAGGGAAATATATAATATTTCAGTAAGAAACAGGCATGACATACTTGTGTTTTGTTGGTATGAAACATTTCTAATGCTCCCAAACAATCCATCCTTGCTTTTCTTGGACACCAGGTAGAGCTCTCCTTCTTGAAAAATTTCAAATATTCACATGTTCTTCCCACCTGGAACAAAGCCCATCTTTGTGCAGTTCCAGTCGCAATAACAGCTTTTCTCTATGCGTTTTTCCTCTTGCTTAATCATCTGGCTTTCAAGCTTTTTATTTTTGTACTATTATTTACCTTTCTTCACAGTTCCTCTTTCAGTAAGCACAGTTAAAATTTGATTCCTTTACTCTCAGGGTTTCTGTAGCTTGAAGACCAATATAATACAGCAAAGTGTTTCTTGGTCTGATCTCACCAATTGAAAATGCTTTGCAGAGGTAAGGGCAGTGGACTCAATTGACCATGAGATTTGACTTCTGTGGGTTAAACCTAATGATTTTGTCTAACTGCTCTCTGACCGCGGCCAGTGTTCCACATCTGACTGCATCCTTCTCATTTGCTGCAAGAGATGGTTTCTCTGTCTAGCTAATAAAGTTTTAGAATTCAAATCATATTCTGATCTCAGAGACTATTTAGAGAATTTTGAAAGGAAGCAGCCTTCTAGCTTTGGGGATGTGTTCCTTAGCTCTGTGCTTTTGACTTTTAGTTATTTTTTATTTTCTTTATGATAATACTATCAATATCAAGTTAAAGGGAATTCCCTGGCTGAACTTGTCTTTTCACAAACTTCTTATCTGTCTGAACATTCATCTGCCCAGAGCTTAGATCCTGCCTGAAAGTCTTATAGCAGTTATTTTTATCAGATAGGGTTTTTTTTTTTTTTTAACTTTCTTCTTTTTTCTCTATTAAAGAAGACTGAATTTCATGCAAACTCCAAAACACTCTTCATAGCCCAGAGTCCCATTGTAGCTGCAGAGCTAGCCTGGGATCCAGGTCTAAAAACAAAGTGGTAAGAGAAAAAAAGGACTATTCAGTGTAGAGGTAGAGAAGAATTGCTCCACAATGGGTTTAAGGTCAAATTGCACCTCAGATTTCTTCCAGATTATGTCCCTTTTCCACTAAAGACATTAGTAACTTTCTGGTGCTTGTGTATTCTCATATGCCATTTTGGCTAGAGACACAATAGAAAGTTCTTTGTTCTGTGAATTCCTTCTTTTTTCTATAATGTGAAATGAAACTGAGACTTTCTGCTGATCAAAAGAGGTGAACATTTGCCTGTCTTACGCAGCAGGCATACTTTTTAACCTGTTGAAAGCCAGTGAGCATATATCCATGCCATTTGTCTAAGCACCTGTCACTGACTATGCCAGCGCTCTCCAGACCTTCACTGTCTGTAAGCAGTTCACAGTTTTACCCAATATAAACTAACCATGTGGTGCATTACAATTTGTTGCTAGCCACAATCCCTGGCACTAAATAGTTCATGGATGTTTATAACCCTGACTGCAAGCTTGCTACCTGTACTTTATTACTTGCATATCAAATAAACTATGCTTTTCGATTGTACTATTTATCTTCCAAAGTCTAAAACTTTAGAAAAGAAACATGACTAAGGCATCTGTCATTGAATTTTAGGTCAATGCTTTAACATATCACACCCTGCGTATTCTGCTAAGCTCTTCTATAACACCGCGTGGAAGTGGCAAAATTGAGTTTGTGCTTACCGCCCCCTGTCACCGTTTGGCTGCTAAAACAAAAGCTGCTCCTATCACTACACTTTAGCTTTGCTAGTGATACTAGTCCCCTCAGGAGGCAAACACAGATTGTGTTGGAGTGTTACTGCCTGGTTTACAGTGTCTGAACGTTTTCTGGTGAAGCCAACCAAAATATGATGAGTTTCCTAGACTTTTTATGAATATTTTATTTAAGGCATAGAATCATACTGAAAAGATGCTCACAATGAACAGAAGTAAACTAATTTTTTTAAGCTACAGCAAATAATTCAAGAAAATAGTAATTTAACCAACTTGACTCTCTACCTTGCTGGTATAAATTAACTTTTTATTTCGGGGGGATATACTAATATAAGGTTTTGGATAATCTGGCCACATCTGCTTATTGTGCTAAATTTATCTATGTTGTTGAATGTTATCTACTGCAAAGATCATTTACTGTGTATGGAAATCAGCTCAGGGACAACTTGTCAGTTCATATTATTCCTGGCTGTTGTGGTAAATTACAATCAGAAATGCAGCAAACATTTCCCTTTCATAAAGGTGAAAGCAATACAGAAGAGCAGGGATATGCTAACACATCTAGAAGATATTATCTTTCTTGAAATACATACTTTCCTGGAATATGATTTTAAAAAGTGATACATCTCTGTACATTTTTGAGATAACTGATATTTTGTTAATTTTGTTTCCTTCTCTCACCAACACTTTAATGGAAAAAATAGAAGATTTTAATAAAAACCCTTATTGAGAAACAGTACTAGTAAAATTTCACTAATGTAGAAAATGTGGGCACTTTCTTCTTTATTCCTTAACCTACAGCTTTGATTTCTGTTCTAACTACATAGAATAATAATCAATTGCTGTAGTTAACCAGATCAATAAAAATTTGGAATATCACAGTCACATGCACAAGTAGTCTGTTCTGGTACAGGCATTTTTGATGAAAGAGATTTACAGTTCTATTTTGGATTAAAAAAAAATAAACCAAGCATTATGAACTATCTTCATGGACAATCTTGCAAGCAGATTGTCCTGGTTTCAGCTGGGATAGAATTAGTTTTCTTTTTAGTATCTGGTGCAGTGCTATGTTTGGATTTAGTCTGAGAATAATGCCGATAACACACTGATATTTTAGTTGTTGCTAAGTACCACTTGCCCTGATCAAGATTTTTCAGTCTCTTGTGCTCTGCCAGTGTGGAGGGGCACAAGAAGCCAAGAGGGAACACAGCCAGGGAGGATGATCTGAATTAGCCGAAAGGATATTTCATACCACAGTGCATTATGCTTGGTACAGAAACTGGGGGGAGTTATCCAGGAGCCATCGATCACTGCTCAGGGATGGGTTGTATATTTGTCAGCAGGTGGTGATGCACAATACTCACAATGCTCACTTGGATTTTATTTATATCTCTTTTTTTTTCTATTATTGTTGTTATTATAATTATTATTGTTATCATTTACTTTATTTTACTGTTCTTTTGTCATCCCATGGGTTTTGCCTTTTTCCATTTCTCCTCCCTATCCCAACAGGGGTTGAGGGAGTGAGTTAGCAGCTGCATGGTACTTAGTTCAGGCTGGGGTTAAACAACACAGACATAAATGGCAAAAATATCAATTATGAGTACAGTACAAAGGGAACAGCAAAACTGACTCGTGCTTTTCTTGCCTCTGGATCACATTTTCAAGTAGGTATGAATGTAAGTGGACTGGGGTCATCTGAAAGAAAGATACACTTGAATAGAAATAACTTCATATCAGTTACACAAATCTCCAGTTTTAATTTTTTCAACTCTATTATATTGATTTTTGGTCTTGCTTGAGACTCTCTCACCCAAGGGGAAAGATTCTTTTAAAATCTCATGGACTCAACTTGGTATTTTCAACAAGAAAAGCAGCATGTATTCTCCATTTGTGGAGTGGCTCCTTTAGAAATGAGTTATGTAATGGAAGAGTTGTGTACAGTCTATCAATACCTTATGTGAGAAATAGGTTTTAAACTTAAGCATTGCTTTGCGTTACTCAGCAGGAGAGTTTCTTTGTCCTCTGTTAGTTCTGTAATCAATACTGAATTACTATGAGAAACTTTGAGGCTATCAAGTAACCCTGATTTCAGGACCCAGCCCCACAGCTGATACATTTAAACAGAGATTACTTCAGTTTGTGTAAGGAATCAAGCCCTTTCAATTTATTACTTTTGAGTATGTGAGAAATGTTTTTATTTTTACCTCCTCTGTAGCTAAAAGACATTTTTTCTTTGTTCACAGAGAGGAGCAACTTGTCTTGGGACAGCTGTAATTTTTACTTGCTCTCACCTGGCTATCGCAGGCACTCTGACGGATCCTCTGCTTCTCACTGATCAGGCAGTTTTACTGCATGTGTAACTACAAAATGAAGAAAGCTAAAACCTCTCTTTGTTCAGTTCAAAATAACTGTACATAAATGACAATGTTCATACAATATCAGAGCCAAGGTAGGGCAAATTTGAAGATGACCAGATGTCTCTACACTTCCCAATCATTAACCAAAAACCCGAATGTCTGTGGCTCATAGTATCATGTATTGGTATCTCATTCACAAAGACATCTCTTCTTCTGCAAGGAAATATTTTTCTTCTCCAGCAAGCTCCCATTTTCTTGACAAATTGAAAGCTGCGCCTCTGAAAAAAGCAAATATCCTTCATTTAGGTGCTATTTCCTCTGATGGGTAATGCTCAATTCAATTCCTGTCCCTCCTAAAGAAATCTTCAGTTCTTCCCAGGTCAAAGGCACATCTTTATCTGGACTGAAGGGAAGCCATGAATAGCCTCCCAGCTACAAAGCAGCAGATTTGGTGTCTAGAGGGAGTAGCATACCAAGTCCCAAGGTTTGTTAGCAAGTGAGGACCTGATATTTTCTATACTTCTGCCTGAGGGAAAGATGCAATCATCTGACACACGTTTACAGGGCATGAAATAACAGCTTGGCTGTGACATTTCAGGTCAGATCCCCTCCACTACTAAGCTTTGAAGAGTTGGAGAGGAAGAGTGGGAGCACTCCGCACGTATATGTATGTGCAGGTTATTTTCTCCCATGCTTAGTATTTGATATAACTGTATTAGCACCTGCTGAATAGAAAACAGAACTCCTCCTGCCACTTGAAGGACAAAGCTGCCAAAATGGTAATGAATATTTCTTTCAAGGCTGATAGAATAATCCCTCAGTGATGGTCACCACTGAGTCTTTGGGAAACCTTCAAATGCAATTTTCCCTGTGTAAGGTTGTACTTATTTTGATTTTCAATGAATTGCATCAGTGTGAAACCACCCAAAGAAGACACATAAATAAAAAAGACTTAACTGGTGCGTTTCTGATTGACTGTGTAGTTTGATATTGTGCTGTCAGCTGCATTATCAGTTAAGTTTATCCTTTTCACAGAGAGTGGAACAACTCTGGAGGGAAAGAAACTTTTACTATGCGATATATATAGTATAACAAAATCATGATAACTGATTGGGATTGGGTCTTTGACATGGATGAGACAGAGTAAACCATGCTAAATCTGGATACTGGCATTTATTAAAGAACAAGTGAGGTTATAGCTTTTGCCTTACTTGATTATCTCACATATACTTGCTTTCCCTCAGCATTGTATTCACCAGGTTTTAAATTTGCTTCCCCACAGGGAGGTGGCATTACCAGCCAAGGTAAGACTGTTCCCCAGCATTCACTCTCCTGATCTTCATGATCTTCCCCACATTAAGCATCTTTCTTTCAGAGGGATTTTCACCACCTTCTTCCTGGCCCTGCTTACTCCTTCTGAAATCACTTCTTTTTGGGAACCTGTTCAGATCCTCCAAGCCACATATTTTCCTAACCTAAACAGTCTACATGCAGAGCAGTAGACTATAATGCATGAGCAGCCAGGGAGTACAATTTTGACAATTTGTGCCCTGACATGTGTACACCCTGTACACCCTGTAATTATCTGCTGCCTGTTAGCATTCACCATTCAAACCACTTTTTTGGCTGTGACAGTTTCAGTTGTTGAAAATCAAACCCTCCTTCAGAGTCAACAGAGCTGTCCTGATTTCTGCCAGTTCAGAATGTGGCTCTGAGATGCCTTGCATGCATTCCACGGGTGGAAAAAGGGACTTGAAGTATTTTCGGGTATGATTGTTCAATGGAAACCAATCCTAGAGGTGGGAAAGCTCTTTTGTTACTTCCTTGAATATTTGTGTTGCTATTTTACAACAGAAGTTTTTTTTTCTTGTTAAAATTTTGCGTACAGTATTGTTCGAGCATCATGTAAAACCTTCATATAAAGAAGATTTACTGCTTTTCCTCTTCATTTTTCTTGTTTAGCTTAAGTCCTGTGTGATTACTTTAACGCAGGGGCTTGCCACTGAGGGCAATTTGAAATGCCATACTTGCTACTCCCCCAGCAATGAGGCTACCTCAATGAATCCCCAGCTGGAATCTGTTTGAGTGCTCTGCCCCATTTGATGTTGATGCAAAAAGCAACATTAAACGGAGAGCACAGGCATGAATAGAGGGCCACCTTCTCAAATAACCTTGTCAAGAATATGAAAAATTATATTACCTCCCTCTCTTTAATATTATTTTCCAATATGCTCAGCTCTGGATATATTCCCCTCTTTACATTGTTTATTCTGTGGTGAATTAAACTACTAAAATGTAATAGCAGAAAGATTTGAAGTCTGACGTTTGCACGTCTGTTCTCAAATTTTGGCAAGCTTTTTCATTCCCCCTGTCCTACGTTTCTTCCTCAGGCAGTTTCACAGATTTGATAGAAAGAATTATGGTGAATCTACACTGGTTCTTTGCCTTATCACTGCATGTCACTGATCAAATGAATCCTTGGGGATATAATTTTAGAAAATTATGATACAATAGTTCTTAAAAGGCACCTCTGTATATGTGAATGTGAATTCTACTACTGGTGTTCTGGGCTAAATGCGTGCTCTTTGCTCCAGGAGAACGATAACCATTGTCCTGGTATAACTACCTTTTAGTACGTTGTCTGTCTTGGCAACTTTCAGGTGAGAGCAAGCTTAGGTGAGCAACATAGGCTAACCTCTGAGTGCCCCTCTCTTAATAGTCTAAAAAAAAATCAAATATTCACCATTTTCCAAGGATGTGAGCCAAGGTTTTCAGTTTCTCTATGACCTATGGAATTTCCATCTCCCCTTTTGTGAATGCTTAGTTTTTGGGCTAACACTCAAGATAACAGACATACAGAAGGAGGTTGAGATGAGAAAGCTACTGGTGTGCTGGGCATCAGGCTGTGCATTTTACTTTGCAGAGATACAAAGGTGACAAGAGAGGGGATTTTATTAAGAAACTCTTCTTCCTTCTTCTGGTGGAACAGATAGGTGAAATGTACTGTGGCAGATGGTCTTGTCAGCTTCTGTTTGGAAGTTAAGTTAAAGAAAGACAGGACCTGAAACAAGACAGAAACCTGCTTAATAAGGTTCTAGGGGATATAGCCCTAGAGGGCAGGGGGGCCCAAGACTGTTGATATTCAAGGATCATCTGCTACAAGCTCAGGAGTGTTGCATCCCAATTAGAAGGAAGTGTAGCAGAAGGGCCAAGAGGCCTCCACAGATAGATAGGGAGCAGCTGAGGAGACTTCAAGGGGGGGAAAGAAAGAGTCTTATAAAAGGGAGAAGCAAGGACAGATGGCTTCGGAAGAATACAGGGATGCTGTCTAGGAAGCTAAGGACCAGGTTAAGAAAGCTAAGGCCCACTTAGAATTAAACTTGGCTAGGGACGTTAAGGATACTAGGAAGGAATTCTATAGGTACATTGTCCCTAGTCTGTCTTTTATTTGCAAAGTGAGCCCTCCCTGCAAGCTGTCAGGAGAACTGTCTCCCATGGATTTGGAGAAGGCTGAGGTTCTTAATGACTTCTTTGCCTCAGTCTTCACTGGCAAATGCTCTGACCACAACACCCAAATCTTGGAAGGTGGATGCAGGGACAGTGAATGAAGACCCTGGGCCCACTGTAGGAGAGGATCTGGTTCGAGACCATCTTAGGAACCTGAGCATATACAAGTCCATGGGACCTGATGAAATCCATCTGTAGGTCCTGAAGGAGCTGGTGAATGAAGTTACTAAGCCACCGTCCATCATATTTGAAAAATCATGGCACTCAGGCGAAGTTCCCGACAACTGGAAAAAGGGAAATATAATCCCCATTTTCAAGAAGAGGAAAATAGATGTGCTGGGAACTACAGACCAGTCCTCACCTCTGTGCCTGGCAAAATCTTGGAGCAGATTCTCCTGGAAGGCATGCTAAGGCACATGAAAAATAACAAGGTGGTTGTGGCAGCCAGCATGGCTTCAGTAAGGAGAAATCCTGCCTGACCAGTCTGGTGGCCTTCTATGATAAGGCTACAGAACTGATGGACAGGAGTAGAGCAGTTGATGTCATCTACCTGGACTTGTGCAAAACACTTGACACTGTCTCACATGACAACTTTGTCACTAAATTGGAGAGAAATCAATTTGATAGGTGTACCACTCAGTGGATAAAGAATTGGCTGGATGGCTGCATGCAAAGAGTTGTGGTCAATGGCTCAGTGTCCAGCTGGAGACCAGTAATGAGTGGTGTCTCTCAGGGATCAGTGTTGGGACCAGTCTTGTTCAGCATCTTTGTCAGTGACATGGACAGTGGGATTGAGTGAGCCCTCAGCAAGTTTGCTGATAGCACCAAGCTCTGTGGTTTGATTGATACTCTGGAGGGAAGGAATGGCTCCCAGAGGGACCTTGACACACTTGTGAGGTGGGCTGATGCCAACCTGATGTTTAACCATGCCGAGTGCAAGGTCCTTCAGCTGGGTCGGAGCAATCCCAGGCACAGCTACAGGTTGGGCAGAGATTCATAGAAGCCCTAAGGAGAAGGACTTGGGGGTTTTGATTGATGAGAAAATGAATATGAGGTGGCAGTGTGCTCTTGCAGCCCAGAAATCAACCATACCCTGGGTTGAATCAAAAGGAGCCTGACCAACAGGTCAAATGAGGTGATCCTGCCCTTCTACTCTGCTCTCGTGAGACCTCACTTGGAGTATTGTGTACAGTTCTGGTGTCCTCAACATAAAAAGGACATGGAACTGTTGGAACAAGTCCAGAGGTGGTCCATGAGGATGATTGAGGGACTGGTACGCCTCCCGCATGAAGACAGGCTGTGAGAAAATTGGGGCTGTTCAGCCTGTAGAAGAGAAGGTTGCACGGAGACTCCATAGCAGCCTTCCAGTATTTGAAGGCTGCTACAAGGATGTTGGAGAGGGACCTTTATTAGGGACTGTAGTGATAGGATAAGGGTTTATATTTTCAAACTTAAACTGGGGAAGTTCTTTACTGTAAGGGTGATAAGGAACTGGAATGGGTTGCCCAGGGAAGCTGTGAATGCTCCATCCCTGGCAGTGTTCAAGGCCAGGTTGGACAGAGTCTTGAGTGACATGGTTTAGTGGGAGGTGTCTCTGCCCATAGCAGGGGGGTTGGAACTTTATGATCTTAAGGTCATTTCCAACCCTAACGACTCCATGATTCTATGACCTAGGAGTTTTTAGCTGAACTGATATGGTGAACAGAGAAGCCAGGATGTAATGTCTGTTTGCAGTTTGAGCCTTCCATGGTTATCTGAAGCTCTGTAGTGAAAAGAAAAAGAAAAAGAAAAAAAGAGGTGTCTCTGTATTTGTAGGTGACCTTATTTAACATTTCTCTGGGCAGTGCATGTGGTTTAGGTGGTGTTTCTACTAGTTCTCATGGAGCAGGAACAGCCCTTCAGCTGTCCCATCTCCATGATGGCAGGAGTTTCTCAGAAGCTGCTTTCCCCATTGCTAAATAAAATAACATCTGGATAGATCAGTTGGGTACTACTGAGTAACTGCCTCTGGAGAACCACGGCAAAGTGCAAGAAACACAGCTCTTTGTCTCCCTCCAATGGCTATTTAATGTCAGTGAGCACATTGGGGGTAACATCCCCCCCTGCTTTTCCACCGTGGGCGACCTTCCAGTGATTGTTCTTATTAGCCACTGAGTCTGCTGCCTAAATATTTAGACCAGGGTGTTTGAGATTTTCACTTTGAAACCAATCTGAGAAAAGGTGTATTTTTATGCTCTAATGCTTTAGGATAGGGTGTTTAGTTTTCGGAGCTGAGACATGGGGTATCACAGAGGGCTTCAGCCCCCCCCTCTGAACTATAGTCACATCACATAAGGATTCTCCTAATTCATAAACTCATCTAGAAAAAACAGGCTGGTGAGTACAGCGGGGACATATAGAATCATTTAGGTTGAAAAAGACCTTTAAGATCATTAAGTCCAACCATAAACCTTCCACTGTCAAGTTCACCACTAAAATCATGTCCAGAAAGGCCACATCTGCATGTCTTATAAATACCTTCAGGGATGGTGACTCTACCACTTCCCTAGGCAGCCTGTTGCAATGCTTGATAACTCTTTTGGTAAAGAATTTTTTCCTAATATGCAATCTAAACCTCCCCTGGTGCAGCTTGAAGCCATTTTTTCTTGTCTTATTGCTTGGTTACCTGGAAAGAGACCAACAACCACCTCACGACAGCCTCCTCTCAGGTAGTTATAGGGAGTGATAAGGTCTCCCTTGAGCCTCCTTTTCTTCAGACTGAACAACCCCAGTTCCCTCACTGCTCCTCACTGAACTTGTGCTCTAGAATCTTTTACCAGCTTTGTTGTCTTTCTTTGCAAAGAATCATGTATGATTTGCAATGCTCAGTAGCAACAAGGAGCTGGCTTTTAGCTGTATTCAGAAAGATATTCAACAGTACTGCTCTCCTCTGTGTCCCACTGTGGTACTAGGGCCATCCTTCAGCGTACTGGCTTGTCACTGCTGCCACCTGCAGCAGCTCTGGGCTTTGGGGTGGTTCCTTACTTTGCCTCTTGACCTTTGTGAGTGTGTGATCTGCAATGATCAGAGCCTACAGAAATATAGCCATAGGCAGAAGCAGGGGCTTGCTGCAGCTCTGGCTATTCTTTATTGCAGATGGGCAGATTGTGAATCAATGCAAATGCAGATGCACTGCGAGAGAAACAGTGTTGTGGGAGCAAGGGCTGGTCTCTGGCTTGATTTCTGACTTACAGCAGCAGACAATGGCTAAGGTCCAAATACTGTTTAAATAGTCAGGAACACAAGTATCAAAAGATATTTCCTAAGGATAGTTTCAGAAAGAAAAAGTTGAACGATAAGAAGCTTTGCCTAGAGATGACCTGCAGTTTCTGTAGCCAGCATCCCTCTTCTGTGGAAGTGAAGCGATTGCCTTGATGGGAGAGGAGAGCAGTACTTTGCTAAGAGAAGTACTTACAGCAAACATTTATTTTTGCTGCACCACTGGCAAAGGACACTTAAGAGTTATTGTGGTTTATTAATTGATTTTTTCTTGTGCTTATAGCAACCAGATTTATTTATTGCTACCACCCTATTCTAAGCAAAGACTGCTTTAAAGGATCCCTGTGACCACCAAATTTTTGTTCTAACCTATCATTATAGGGTTAGATGTTACTACCAACAACTGGCTGTCACAAGCTGAGTTCTTCAGGGTTTCTGTGTGGTTGATAAAGGCATTGCTATTTATTTTCCTCTGAAAGGAAGTGAAAAATCTTGATGCTCTTTTTCAGTGAACAGCAGAACCATTAATGCACCCTGGTGAGATGGTTTATACTGAGTTATTCCTAGATGAAGCAAATCTTACTTCAGACAAACCTTATTTCAGATCTCTCCACAAAGCCCTGTGATCTAAAAACCTGTTTCCATTCACCAGCTGGAATAACACCACTGCATTGTTCCAAGGCTGCTAAATCATGGGTCAGTTGTTGACATACCCAAAATGAGATATAGCAAAGCTATTATAGCCAAAGCTCAGCGTCCAACACTGCAGATCTGAGTGTAGAACTTATGATTTCAACTGAAGGTAATCTGCTTTTGTTCCCCATGCTAGCTAGAATGGCAATCATTTTACGGCAGTGATTCATCTCCAAAGAGAAGTGATAGAGACTTTCCCATCTGAAAATGTTAGTTTGTTATATGTAAAACACTTCATTGAAACATGTTAACTCTAACTTCAGATCTTAAAAAGTTTCACAAACTGAAAGAAAATGTGAAATTGGGTCAAAATGTTCTATTTATTTGCTTCATTTAAAGGAGAATTATTTGATCTTTGATTCTATGACTCATTCCTTTTAGTTTCTATTTATTTATCCATTTATACAACAATATAATCAAGTCTGGCTGAAAGGTTCCACCCATGTCAAAAGGAATGTCTCCTACCTTTAAATTTTTCCATCATGGTATAAGTGGTGAGAAATTTTCTAGCTTTTGGTTTTGTAATCTCAAAACTTTAAGATTTACTCTCAATCATTAAAAAAAAAAAAGAAAAAAAAAAGAAAAGAAAATTCAAAGTGTGTTTCCCAGGACTTGAATCTGAAATGGGTGCCTGCTTCAGAGGTGGGAATTTTTTTCCTCTTTTAATCAAACTTCAGGACAGAGTAACCTTTTAGGTTTTTTATTTTCTGCACATTCATGTTAGTTTTCCTAGCAGCCCAGTATCTGAATCAGTAAGGAAAATGAATATATTCTTTCACGTAGTTAACCATCTGTATGTAGTAGAGAGAATGGCAGTTATCCAGAGGACAATGCTGCATAACATTTATTTTAAAATAAGAAGTTCATCTCTTGCTTTACAAGATTAAAAAAATCTCTCAATCCTACAGAAATGAGCCTTTTCATCCATGGGATGAATACTAGAAAAAGTCATTTCAGCAGGGTTGAAAGTCTTGTTTGGGTCATCACGACATTGGTGGTTATTATATTTGCTTGGAGAAGGAAGCTTTTATCATGAGCCAGGTTTGAGACTGACAGTTAAGAGGTATTTTCAGACAGGTAAGAAAAGCCAGACTAAACAGGAAAGCAAGGCTCTTTTCAAGCAACAGCTAATTATTATTAAAACTCAGAGCATCCCAGATGGAAGGGTTGCATGACGCTTTGCAGACATAAAGACACATTTGCAGCTATTGTCTTGTTCCTAAGTGACTGGGACAGAAAAATGCCATCTTCTGTTTGTGGCAGCATTTTTCAAGAACAGCAGCAGGGCAGTGCCACAGATCATAAAGCACTTTGCAAACACTAAATTACAAAATATGCAAGTGCAGACAGTGTTTTGTCACAGCTTTCTTGGAGCACAAATTAGGGAGCCAGCAAGCCCATGTCTAATCTGTAACTATGTACTACAGCTCATTAAAGCAATTCACAGTGAAGTTAGACTTGTTGCTTCTGAGTGACAGGATTCCAGCAGAAGAACTGGGGAAGGCCTTTTTTCAGCCATTAAAAGCAGAGGGCCAATGATTGGCATGGAATTGCTCTGAAGCCAAGGGGTTGTAGCCCATTTGTCTGTGGCTGTGGCAGGTTGCCCACATGGACTATTGCAATTCTCCTTGTGCATGATCGAGTGTTCAGGAAGACACAGCTGTTGGTGCAAAGCAGTCAGTCTGCAAAACTGTCTGAAATTAAAATGACTGCATTGCAGGACTTCAACGGAAATGTGATCTTCCACGAAGTTAAAGAAGATCAAACTATATGGACAGAGATAGACCTCAGAGGAACATAGGACCATAGAGGTAGCTGTTTTGAGACAAGCAAGAGGATGAGGTAAGGTTGTCCTAGGAAAGCACTGTCAAATCCATGGTCAACAGCTGCCACATGGCTAAGCCAGGAATAGAATGCAAAGTCATCTTCTGCCTTAAAATCCAATACTTTAGTCCCTAGACCACACATCTAGACCAGAATGCAGGTTATGTCTAGCTCAGATGTCCAAATCTATTTTGAAACTCAGAAAATGCCTAAATTACATCTCTTACCTGTAAGAAACACTTGTTCATTTAATACGTTAATCTGAATATTTACAGTCTGCTTTCCTGAAGACTAGGTAAAGGAGCAGAGCAAAAATGACACAATGTGTTGGGGCGCACTTTAAACCGGACAATTTCTTGACTATTTTTGTCTGAAATTTTCTAAATTCAGACTATTGCCCCAAACACAGGGTCAATATTTAATGCCTGACAATCTGTGTGGTATGTAAAAGCCATTATAATTCAGAACTCAAAAGGAAACTCAGGAAGTCTGTGCTATGATGATGTCTGCTAAAGAGCTCTATATATCATCTCTTTTTGCTTCATCTTCTTCCTCTGAAAAGGTATTTTGTAACTGATCTACTTTATAAAGAGCTCAAGAACTGAAGCTGATTATAATACATAAAAATACCCCTATCTTTGGCCAAAAAAGAAATAATTAAAGAGTTGGACCTGTAGGTATTGTTCCAACCAGCAATTTACATCTCATTATCTTCTAGAATATTAACTTTTATCATACCACACATTCTCCTTCCACTGTTTCCTTTTATACTTAGGTTGACTGTAATACAAAATCACAGGAAAATCTGTCTCCTTTGGTTCAAGTTAATTACTCAGTAGTTCAGGGATTTTGATAAATTGATACTTCACCCCCATCATCTTTGGACTTGAAGAAGATGGAAGAAAGATTAGATTTTGTCCTTAATGTTTTGCTTTCAAATGAGGGAAAGAAATGTAATTATTTTGCTTCTGTTAAATGTGATCCTGCTAAGGCAAGCCATAAATGGCTGTGCTACTGATGGTTGGGCTCACAAGAGTGACAGAGACTTTACCGCTGAAAGGGTCAATTCTCCTTAAAATGAAACATGATAGCTTGTTTGGAGGAAAATGACATAGGTTCTCATTCTGACCTCCTCTGGTAGCTTTACATAATCACAGTTATCCATGGTACATGGACTGTATCTCAGTATTTCTGTGTTATTTTTCTTTCACAGGCATGGCCTCCATCAGTTATGGATCATGTTGCTCACTGAAGCAGGAAGTCAAGAATTGACTGCTCTGTCCCCTCCTGGATGGAGCAATTTGAGCCCATGGTCAGCAGCAAAAAAATGTTGATGTGTTTTTCAAATGGATCAGCCTTGTATCTTTGCAGGGAACTGTCAAATCTGGGCTACTCCTTATGGGCTCAGTTTAGCAGGGCTGAAGGTATTGAAGGTAGAGTTTTAGATTCACTGACAATTTGGGCTTCCTAAAATTTGGGCTTTTTTTCTAAAAGAAAAGGTCAAAAACCCACTTTTTTACTCTTAAGGACTATGTTCACTTGCTGTAAGCCAGAATAGCTCAGCCGATTCAGAGTAAGCTTACCATTTTAGCAGATCGTCTTTATGCTTCTGCAAAAGTGTTGGTTTGGGTTTTTTTATCAACACGCCCGATCTCTCCTGTCTCTCTTTTTCTTTTTTTTTTTTCCTTGTAAGTCTTTCATTTGGCTTAATAATTTAAAATGCTGCAGGTATCACTATTAACATGATGTTAATGCATAAAGAGAGTTTTGACATTGCAAGCCTCCTGGCCACTTGAGGTGTCTTTTGGTGATCCTTTTTTACCTTTTTAAAGGTGCATGTACACACGTGCATACACACAAGAGTGGAAGGTTGTTATCTGGACATTGAAAATTGTTTCTTCAAATGATATTTTTTTCCCCTGGGAAATGTATTTTATATGCTAATAATACTTCAGATGCTTACCATTATCCCCCCATTTTACCTCTGGATTATGAGAAAGAGAGTCAGCAACTAATCAGAATGGAGAACACATTGGCTGTTTTTTCCTATTGTATTGTCTCTGAATCTTTTTTTTAAAAAAAATGTAATTAATAGATTGGTCTAAAGAGAGTGTTTTGGGGGGGTTGTTTTGTTTTGTGTTGGGTTGTAGTTTTTTCCACAAAACATATGCAGTCTCTGCACATACTTTTACAGATGTAATATGTCAGAGGTGCGCAGCTCAGTCCTTTATTAATTTGGCACCAAGAATCAATGCCTTGTAAATGACAGTAATGTTTTCAGGAGATGCTAAAAAGTCTTTATGTGCATTAATGAACTAACCAGAGCCCTTCGACAACCTCTGATAGAAAAATAATCATTATCACAGCTGGATGAACTAAGGCATAGACAAACTGTATTGTCGCTGTCATACTCAGAGACAGTGCAAAGTCTGGGAAGGTAACCCCCAACACATGCTGATCTATCCCCACTGCATCACTCAATACTGCTGTTTACCACACTTTCAACTTTCCATTTTCAGATGCCTAAATATTTTCTAACAGAACAGAGATTCCAGCAGAGCAGATTTAACATTAATAAGTTCTTGGTTAGTTTTTGTTTGTTCCATTTGCAAAACAAATTTAGTGTCAACAGACAAAATGAAGGATCCCTCTGCCAGTTAGATGACATATAGCCTGCTGCTCCAGAGAAGGCCTTAGAGACAAAAAAATTGTTTGTCTTTGAAATGGACCGTGGTAGTAGACTTCAGAAATCCCCTATGTTTAGTTGCAGTTTGAAGTAATATCACTGCTGGGATAGCTCATTCCTTCTCTCCAGACAAGAATGTAGGGTACTGCTTTCATGGCATCTATGATAAATGAGTGTGTACAAATTCCCAGATTCTATTCAGAATGGTATTTTCAAATGCAAGGTTTCCTCTTAAAGAGCTAGGCAGTTCATTTTGTCATCTCTGCTTCAACAGAAGCAGAAAACTCATTTCTCTGTTTGAAGAAATTTAATTTAAAACTACAAAAAAAGCCATTCTCCTTACAAAAGGAGGCATTTTGTTAAACCAGAATGTTAAAATGAAATCCAAAGTTAATTCAGGAATGTCTACGATTTCTTTCTATTATTTGTTTTTACTACATCAGTTATATGAAAATTGGAGGCACTTCTCAGCATATATTAATAAGGAGAGCACTAATGACATCATGGGGTCTTTAGGGAAAAATTCACACCTAGGAAAGAGCACAGATATCACTGAACCAACCTGCTGTAGATTTTCTTTTCAAGCAAACTCTGTTTGTGACACCCCAGCTTCTCAATGAGGTCTTGAAATGGCATAAATTAGAACAGCTCCATTGAAGTTGGTGATGATACCAACAAACTACTGTGTATCTTAGTCATTGAAATCTTAGTGGTAACAATAATATTTCCAGCCTCTGATTAATAGAGAAGAGAGGCAGTGGCAATTTCTGCAAAGTCTTTAGTCAGCATATATGTGGTTAACTGATTTTCTCCATTATTTGCATATTTTTTATTTAATCACCATTACTTTTGTCTACACCGAATGTTTAACTTCCTGCATTTTGCTACTGTTCCATTTCTTATTTATGCAATGTACTAAAGCCTAGTTTCTTTCTGTAGCTTATCAAAATAGCTCCAGTTAAGCCAAGTTACAAATATCTGAATCAGGTGACTGTTTATCTTATATGATTTTTTACTCAACATGAAAATGAGAGGTGGAAAACAGAAAAAATTTGGAAATGTAAATCTGTGTATTCTTAATTCTGCACACTCATGTTGCTTCCTCAGGGAAGAACACATATATAACTTTCTGCATGCCTGTATATTTCGCATGCTTTCTGAGTCAAAACTATTTTTTTCCTCTCAATTTCCTGAAAAATTATGGGGCACATGAATATTTTGATTTGACTTGTTTGCCTCAAAAACGTAAGGTTTCTGCAAAATAAGCAGTCAGACTATAACCTGTTTGCTTTGTTAGACATTCAAGAAGGGTGAGGTGGAATAGTGCATGCATCCAGAAAGATATTCTCTGTTGTGGGGGATTCAATGGACAGCACACACACTGATTAATATAATCAAGTGCTGACAGTTTATTGTAACATTAGTACAGCTTTTTATAG